>MU388436.1:0-37987 GCA_022578535.1 Jackrogersella minutella
ATCAGGTCGTACAAGAGACCATCAACAAGACCAACAGGTCGCACGAAAGACCTTTGAGATCCACCATCAGGTTGCACAGGAGACCTTCAAGGTGTCAAAGTAGGAGATTATACAGTTACACACATAGCTCCCTGGGGTTACACATACCTAAAGGAGCAATCCAAACTCGAACAAGCCGAATAAATGCATAATAGACATTTCAAACCACGAACGTTAAAAAGAAAATCAACGTTAGATATAATTAGATATGAAAGCAGTGGTAAACGCTAAGAAGGTCAAACATTTACGACGGTGGATGTTTGCTGAAAATGGAACGGGTAATTATGGGTTTACGGAAATTAGATGGTTTATCGTAAGTTGTAACTAGCGGATCTTTGTAAGGGTAAGACCTGATTAGGCCAGGATGAGATTAAGCAATCGGCGCGCGCGAGCGGCTGGCTCCGGGGAGGTGCGAGGGCTGCGCAGCGGCCCGAACGGCCTTTTCCTTTGGAGCTAGCTGCGCGCGTGCGCCGTTAATTGGTTTGTAAAAGATTCAAAAATGGGAGATCGAGGATTCGAACCATGGCTCCGGTTAAACTCAGGGCTATTGTGCATCCTTTGGGGGTGCCTCCTGTAATAATTCGTAAGAAACAAGGACCCATAAGATAACTAGGTAACTGCAAGTTAGGTAGTGGTAATTAAAACCCCTACGGTGACCAACCACCTTTGACTCTTGACCGCTAGATAGCAAGTGGTTGCAGCCCCTCCTAATCCCTGTAGGATTAGAAGAAATAATTTTTTTAATTGGAAGTTGAAGACCCTCTACCCAATAACTTTTATCGCCTACCACTTAACCTATCGTAACTTTTTTTTCCCTTTTCCTTCCGCAAATTTCATGTCATGCATGCATCAAGTGAATGAACGATTGAATGATTGATTAACTGATTTGTTGATTGATTGATTAATTCATTTATTCATTCATTATTTGATTGATACTTTATTGATCGCGATATACCCAACAAAGCAAGAAGAAGAAAAAGCGAGCATCGTTCGATAGAAAGAAACTGCTTATCAGAAACGAGTCAATTCATATCAATAAAACCCACCACCACCACCACGAGATAAAATTCACAAAACGCAAAACACAATTCACAAACACAAACACACCAAAACCGTCTACCCTCGATTCCACATCCTGTCGTCATGGGTAATGTACTCTCCGCCTTCTCTAGTGCCGCCGCTCTCGCCCAGGAAGAGAGGGAGGCTATAGAGAAGAAGATCGCCGATAGAGATGAGAACATCGAGACTCTCGAGAAGGATCTAGCTACTAAGGAGGAGGAGCTTGCAGATGCTAAAAAGGAACTTACTAAGACATCCGAAGAAGTTGAGGCCTTGCGAAAGAAGATTGAAGAGTTGGACGCCTCGAAACAGGAGACCCAGGAACAACTCGACAAGCTCCAGAGCGAACTTAAGCAAGCAACCGATAGTTCTTCTCAGCACCATCGTGATCTCGAGGAGACTGCCTCTACCCGCAGTCAAGAGCTCGAGCAGGCACGCACTCAACTGGCCGAACAGGAAGACAAGCTGAATGCCTTGCAGCAGGAAAAGAACTCCTTGAGCGAGGAGCTCTCAGCCGCCAAGCGACAACTGGCTGATGAAGTCGAGCAACGAGATTCATTAGTCGAGTCACTAAAGGAACAATTAGCCACCTTGAAGGAAGAGTTGCTTGAGGCTAGCAAGAAGCGTGACGCACTGCAAAGCGAGCACAGCAAGCTAACTGAGGAACTCGACTCTGTAAAAGCTCGTCGAGGCGAACAGGACGATGCTCTTACTACATCCCAAAATGAGTACAAGAACCTCGAGCAAGCGCATGATGAACTGAAGAAGGCATCTCAAGAGGAAATTACCTCGGCGAAGAACAGCTTAGCCGAGGCACTACAGAAGTACGACGACTTGCAACAAATCCACAATCAACTGGCAGCGGGCTCCGAAGCGAAACTTGCGGCGGCGGATAACAGTGTAACCGAGTGGAAGACGAAGCACGAGTCTTTGCAAGACGACTACGATAGTCTCGCCAAGGAGGGAACTGCTAGCGAGGAGGCACATGCGGCTGAGCTGCTGCGTGTCCGCGCCGAGGTAGAGGCGCTTCAGCAAACCCTATCCGCTCTGGAGGACAGCCAAGGAAAGCTGAAGACCGACCACGAAGCCGAGCTCGAGAGTGCTAAGCAAGAAGCCGCCGAACTACAGGCCAAGTTAAAGTCTGCCGAAGATGAGCGCGAGGCGCAAGCAGCCGAGCTTGAGAAGGCGAAGCAAGAAGCGACCGAGCTGCTAGCCAAGTTACAGTCAGTTCAGGGTGATCAGGAGAAGTTGCAACAGCAGCACGACGAACAAGCGAGTCAGATCTCCGGTTTCCAGGGTGAGGCCGAGGAGGCCAAGGCTCAGGCAACGAAGGCCGAGGCCGACCTCCAAGCAGCACAGGATGTAAGTCACTTCCCGAAAGACCTCTAGCTCATGCATTTACAACTGATATTAACTATAATTGTAGGAGAAAGCGACCCTCGAGGCAAAGCTTAGCGAGCTGGAGTCTGGAAGCAAGCAGGCTCAGTCTGATCTGAGCGCCAAACTCGAAGACTCCGAAGCCACCGTTGCTCGACTTGAGACCGAGGCCAAGCACGCCACCGAGAAAGCAGAGGCCCTTCAGAAGGAGGTCCACCGACTTCAAGGGGAGGCCACGGCACCGAAGACGAACGGTACGGCGGAGAAGGTAGCAGACGAAGTCGCTGCTTAGTCTCGATTCTTGTTCAACGACGCTATTGTCGCGTAATCATCGAATGATTACGGAACAGACGGCACTGTCGATGATGCCCGTTACGACGAAGGAACTCTAATGTTAATACTAGACAGAATGTTTTGTAACGCTATGCCAATCGTTCGATAGAAAACAAACTGCTGCTGGATTTGATGGCTAGGGGGGCTCAAGCGCGTTAGCTTCAGCCGTGAATAAGTGAGGCTTCGTACTTGTACCTATCACATGGTAAACATTTGAAGGTGTTATTTCAGGTTGGCGAGTGTGAATTGATGAGGCTGGAAATTCCGATGGAAATCTGCTCAATGATCGCAACACATAGGCCGGTCTTGTTAACTTTTAGTTGGACGTAGTGGTGATTAGCTGAGCTGAAGCTATACCAATGGAGATGATCAACGTTCATTTACAAATATGCTTCGTTATACATATCTACTCACGATCATTGATTGTGCTTATAACCCTATCAGCCTCCACTTCTAAACCTTTTTTTATCTTTTTGCTCCAGCTCCAGGTATCGACCACAGGTAGGCTCGTCTACATATGAATTGCTGTCTTCTCGATTGAACTTGCCACCATATGCACCGCCGTCGAGGATAACGGCCTCGTTGTTGTCTAGGTCGTCTTGAACTCTCCTCCACCGTACCGCTCGGGGGTCGCGGCCTTCCAACTGAGCCCCTTTACCCTTGACATCGAAGATGGGCTTGATCAGCGAACCTAACAAGGGATTACTGCTAAAAGCTCCGCCGGTGCTGCCTTCTCGGTTACCACTAGTCTCTTTCAGAACTGTATCAGTCTGTATATCGTCATCTTCGGGGCTATTCGGCCGATCAACGGCAGCCATCTTTCTAACCACCCTACCACCAACCAGATCAATGCTGACAACCTGTCTTCGTTTCTCGTAGTCTGGCCGAGCGTTCCATTCCATCTCCCTCAAAATCTTCTGCTGGCGTTTTACTTCACGGGCCCTGTCTTCGGGAGTGGCCCATATATTTGCGCCTACTCCTGTCAACGCTCCGCTGACATCGAAATCCGCAGCTTCATCCCTGACAGTCGTTCGCTTCGCATTCTGGGCCTGGAAGCCTAGGAGACGGTCCCTGTGCTCCAAGGCTTTCGCCTGTGCTTCGCTCGTCTCATCCGGGACGTCCCTAGGCTTAGAGAAAGGGGCGGGTTTCTTAGATACTTCGGCCCTCTTGTGAGCCTCTCGATCAGCAGCCATTCTTTCCCGTCCACGCTCATCGCGCAGCTCACGGATCATTAACAGCACCTCGGCCGACGATAAGAGAGGGGTTCCGCAGAATGTGCAAGGGCTGAGTCCCTCCTTAACGCATATGACCTTGCCGCAATTCAAGCAATTTGGCGCGGCAGCTAGGAGGGGGTGTCTAGTAGCTACACAGTTACATCGTCTGTAGGCATCATCGGTTCCCTGGGTAGGATTGGTGGTCATCTCAAGGACGCGAATGGCATCGTCTAAGTCTGTGAGGGCGGTAGACGCGCCGTGCATGGCAGTGCCCCCTGAGATGTGAACCTTGGTTTTCGGGGCGGGAGTCGAGGAACGCGAAGTAGGGGTAGATCTAAGTTTTGTGTTTCGAACATCAGATATCAGGTGACCAGCGGCCGAAGGAGGTAGTTTCGGTGGCGGAGGAGTTGTAGTTTGCTGAGACGAGAACTTCTTTGGAGTTCCAGATCCACTTGATGTTGCCGCAGGACTAGGACGCCGAGCGATGTAGTCGCTCTCAACGTCTTTATTGTATACCGTGCCAGGTGCAGGGCCCAGATTGGTTACTTGACGAGGTGCAAGAGTGTGTATCTTAGTCTTTTGCTTTTTGGGTGCCCTCGAGGTTTTTGGCACTGGTTCAACATCTGATGAAGGTCTGCCAGATGATCCCGCATCAGGTTTTGGGTCTTGTCTCCTTGAATTGAAAGCGGTTATGAAGTCGATAGCCTCTGGCGACTCGCCGAGAAAGTTGCGAAAGTGATTAGCAGCCTCGGACTTGGTCAGTGTGGTCGCATAGTCCAAAATTTGCTGCAGCTCGCCGTCGGGTAGAGATAGCAATCTAGACAGGCTTGAAATAGACATGGTTATTTGGCATGAGCATAAAATGAAAGTTGGTTATGAGAGGGGAGGCTTATTTTGTTGTTTTCAGTTTGTAAGGAAGGGAAAATGGAGGATGAAGAATGAAGAATGAAGAATGGAGACTGATGTTGAATTTATGAATGTGTAAATGTAAGATTTCGAAAACCGGTATGACTCAATGAAAGGTATGTATCTATCCAGGTGCATATAGATACCCAAAGTCAAGCTAGGCACTGTTCTTATAAGGTGGGTATTTGCGTTACAATAATATTTAATTCTTTAAGTCAAAATTCCCTTGTAATAGAAAGCTTCAATGGGGTTTGGGCAGTTCCAGCCTGAATGAGTGCATCTAGGTATTGCATTCTATATGTTTATACCTCGTATATGTACTTAGGTATATATAGAAATATATCAGGTACCTATCCTTGGTCAGGTCTTTTCGAAGCAATGCAACCTCTTCATCTTCATGATCACATCCCCCAGACATCGCGGATGGGGTCATTCCCATGACATTGTTGCGCATGACTATCCTGTCTTTGACAACATGCAAATTTCACGACTTTTCTCCCACCTATATGTAGCTAGCTATATGTACGTATCAAGGAAGTTCAGAGGGCTACATAAAGATGGTGTTGGTGTTCTTTTCAGACATCTGAGATGGTTGTAGTTGTTCAAAAATTAATATTAATAAATTGGTCGACATACGCAGATCCTTCTATTTTAAACGAATCGCGAGAGACGGATGAGACTCTGCACAGATCACTGCTGAATCTTGATAAAGAGTATGAGTCTCTTCTATGTTCATGTTTCTCATATCTATGATATGTACTGAATGTGAATCTGACTTCAGAGACAGTTCAGATAAAAAAGAATGAAAGACATATGTAAGCACCAGCCCTCCTGATTATTAATAAAGTTATGTAAATGCAAATTCTGAAACTGAATAATTAGAGAGCAGGTAGGTACCTACAATTCTACGACAAGGTTCCTCCCGACATTGAAGTTTCTTGCTTTCCCGTTTCCCCGCAGTCTCATATCATCTAGGTACCGACGTGGGGCAGCTGGAAGCTACAGCTACCCCTAATAAGTGACGTCGCCCGCTGCTGTCTGGCGTCGCCTTACGCCATTGAAACTCTACACCACCTGCAGCTTTATGTAGGGTCTTGTAACCTACATCATCCCGAGGTACCCGTCTATATTAAATCGCAGATTAAGATTCACCCGATCTGAGGTCGTGCCGTTGAGATCCCGTCAATTTTATGTAGACTTGATAGGTCGCACAGGAGGTTACCCTACCTACATCATACTTAAACTGTATGTACATACCTACCTAAAGTACCGAGGTAGGTACGTTACTTAAGGTAGCGCGTATACCTGCATACATACGTGCATCCATACCTTTTTTACACACGAAATGGCACAACCTTCTTACGACACCTTTGATTCCCTTTCTTCCAAGGTCGACCAGAAGAATCTAAATGAGTCCAAATGTCAAATTGACTTACGACCTCAACATTATGGAAAACGGGACACTCACAGGAGAAAACAAGATAGCCAGCCTTCTGATGCGGACTACTTTCTTCTCAAGGTGGTCGCTCTCATCTCGGCCATTGGAGGTTTATGGGTGCTTGCATACACTGTCCTCGTACAGAAAGCACCTCTCCGCTCGGAATACGGAGATATCAAGGGTACTCGCTTTCTAGATCATGAGAAGCCTATCAGCACATTTGCGGGAAAGACATTCCTGAGGCATAACATTCCTTTCATCGATATTCCCGATCCGCTCATACAGGATGTTTACTACTATAGGTGGACATCTATCCAGCGTAATCTTCGGTATATCAGACCTGGAACAGGTTACATGTGTACCGAGTTTGTCCAACCAGTCGGCTACGCCATGGCTTTCGGGTCCATTGATGCTGCCGCTGGTCACCAGATTGATGAGTCGAGATGGCTGAGAGACACGTTCTATGGCGACGACTATATCCAACTTTACACTCGTGGCCCGGGCGATGCGCTACAATACACGCAATGGATCCTCGATGCTGCGAGTCGCCGGACTATGGTCACTGGAGATCATCATTTCCTCGCCACCCAACTCGATGACATGGTTCGCTTATGGCACGAGTGGGATAAAGTCTACGATGACACCGCCGGCTTGTACTACTACCAGCCTGTCTGGGACGCGCAAGAATTGTCTTTGCCCGGCTTCGTTGCTGATCCAAATGGTACCGATTGGACCTTAAGAAAAGACGGCCCTGATACGTTCAGGCCTAGCCATAACGCGTATATGGTTGCAAACGCGAGAGCAATATCCAGGGCTGCGGTACTTGCTCATGATCGGGTTCGCGAGATACAGTTTTCTAGGTTGGCGGACGACCTCGAGGAAGCTATGTATACGCGAATGTGGGCTCCTGAGCAGCAGTTCTTTATGGATATTATAAGGCCTAATAATCCCAACTTGACACGTCTCACTGGAAGGGAACAAGTAGGATTGTTCCCATATCGCTTTGGTATCGGGCTGAACAAGTCATATGCCCAACCAGCTGTTGATTCCATGTTCGACCCAGAAGGCTTTCTCGCCACCTACGGCCCGACGACGTTAGAAATACGGGATCCTTGGTTCATGGCCGTCAGGCCAGACGATTACTGTATGGACAACCATCGCTGAAACTCTAGATTACTATGTTACTAACTGCTTTGACAGGCTGCTATTGGAATGGCATGTCTTGGCCATATTCGACAGGGCATACCCTCAAGTCGCTTGCAGAGATATACCGCTCTGGAACTACCAATGCTACTGCTGAACAGTACCACAAATACCTCCAGATGTATGCAATGACTCAGCAGAAGAATGGCCAACCTTATGTGGCAGAATCCCATTACCCTTTCCTGGATGCTTGGAGTGCTGATGGCTGGAATCACTCGGAGCATTATGACCATTCTACTAATAATGACGATGTCATTACCGGTCTGTTCGGAATTATACCGCAGCAAGATAACACATTGAAAATTTCCCCTATCGTTCCGAGGAATTGGACCTACTTTGCCCTTGAGAATTTGCCTTATCACGGCCACCTAGTAACCGTACTGTATGATAAATACGGGGCCAGATATAAAGCTGGACGCGGGATGACCATCTTCGTCGATGGTAAGAAAGTATACCACGGTCCTAAACAGATTACTATAGTATCCACTCCTCCGCCAATACTACCAGCCGATGCGTTGATCAATATTGCAGGTGAGCTATAGCAATCCTCTCATACGTCTACTTGAAAGACCCTGTCGCGAACTGACCACGCCGATTATTTCTTAACCTGAGGTGCAATGTAGCCCACAGATCACGAGTAGAGTATCCGCTAATGGAATAATCAATGTAGCGAATCCAACTGGGCCGGGCCAGTATCCAGCAGCCGAGGCAACATACACCAACTCTGGAGATTTCCAGTACAAAGCAATTGACGGCGTTCTGTTTTACGATTCCATCCCGGATAATAGATGGACAAACTACGGCTCTCCTAATCTGAACGACACCTTGACAATCACATTTGCCCGGCCTAGAAACGTGACTTCCGTCACACTCGCGTTATACTCTGACGTTACAAGAGGGGGAGGAGTAGATGTACCAGCCCGTATAGAGGTATACGGATCCGGTGGTTTACTAACTTCGATCAACGACCCCTCGAGCTTACTGCCTAATGACCGCAACGAAGTGAGCTTCAAACAGACTGAGACACAGTTCCTAGCCATCAACGTGTACCGCCAATCACCTGATCTATGGGTTGGCGTCTGCGAACTGGAGGTCTGGACACCGCCTGCCACGGGCCCAACTCATTATGCAGTTGATGCTTACCTTACCGGGAAAGAAACGAGTGTCCTATTTGACAATTCCTCAGTCGCTACACCTAACGGAGCTGTCGTCGGGGGTTTGAGATCGGACAGCAATGTAGCTTTCTCCGGGATCATGTCTCGTGGAGGCCGGACGGGTCTTATACTAAGTTACTCCAATACTGGCAATGCGACAGTCGAGTTGAGTATCGAAGTTAATCAGGTACCACAAGGGAGCTTGTATTTGCCCCCGAGCAAGGGGAAATATGTCAATGTTAGAAGGACCATCGCGTTAGCTGCGGGGAAGAATTATGTGAGCTTAAGAGGAGGCTTGGATTATGTGGATGTGAGATTGGAGACACTGAAGCTATTCTGAGTGGATTTTGGAAAATTATAAGATTGGGTTGAATTTATTGCTATATAGTCGCATTCAAGTGAAGAGTGGTTGGATCTTCTTTGCATAGTAGGTTACTTTTAGGCTGTGATCGGGAAAATTCCTAAGGGGGGGCTTACAGCTCAAATTGGGCTTATGAATTTTTAAAAAAAATACCCCTGTCACGCTAAAGTACCTCTATACCTATTCGGGAAGTGATTTTGGCATTAGTCTGGATCCACTGGCTGTAAGCCCATGTTCATCATGTACCGCGCTAAGCAGGGGTCTAAACTGTGTAGATCTTTACTAAAACAGGTTAGTGAGAGCTGTAAGCCGACTTTTTATATCAGTGTATTGTAAGGGTATGTTTACAGTTAAGCCTTACAACAACAAGAGCAAATATTCCAACATATTTCGCGTTAATTCGAATATCTCACTGAAAAAGAAGCCAATTAAATCTAAAAAAATATTCACAAAACAAAGAGCTCCTTAGCTTTGCAATGATACTAGTTTTGAAAATTTCTGAAAGGGTTAAGATGGACAAAAGCCTATGCTTAATACTGTACTTGGAAGGGATCAATTCACAGCTGGAATAAAGTAGATCAATTCTTTGACAGCTGCTATACAGATGGGGGAACTCTCATGACAGCTGCTTGCCAGCTGCCACATACTGTAGAAGCTTCAAGGTAGATAGGTCTACAGATTATGTAATAAAGTAGTTAATTCTAAACAGGTTTAGTTCAGTGGATACAGTAGAAAAAGAGATACATGTGGGTCGTATCCACTTTTTATGGGTGGAGCAAGTATCTTGACTTTTCATAAGCCCCCCCTTAGGAATTTTCCCGATCACAGCCAAAAAGTTTATTAGTGTAGATACATATGTATGTATGTAAATATGCCATGTAGGATGTATGGGTATCATATGTACCTATCATCACATGTCTAGATCCGTTGAGTCTGGTGTACGAAGTACATGTAAGGTACCTTTTAGGATGTAGTTCTATCTCTAAATTATTACATAAGGGTCCGTGCTTGTGTAAATTATGCACGGAAACAGCGCTGTCCGGGGTGATACTGGGTACCTAAGTATTTAGGTAAGCATACCGTATTGGATACATATGTCAATTGGCCACACGTCACTAAAGAAAATCGAAACAACTTATTTTCCAAACATGGGAAGTAAGTACCTACCTACTATTACTACTACTACTACTACTAGGTACTACTAGTACACTAAACTTTTTTTTTTTGAGAGAGAGACACGTCTTCTTCCGTTTTTATTTTATTTCATTTTATTTTTCAACACCAACGAAACGTTGAATGACTTCTTCCACTTCACTCGACCACCGACCTCGCAAAACTACAAACTGAAAAAAATAAGAGGAGAAGGGACGCTATACATACAACTGTCAAGATTTGCGACTTAATTAATGGCTTGGGGTCATTATGGCTCTCGTCGATAATCCCCAGATCAAGAGCGCTGAGCTGCTCTCTCCGCTTCCCATCTACTTTCACGCATACGTCGCCCCCTTCGCTATAATATGGCCCATATTTGCTCGATACTTCTATACACCAGAACTATACGAAAAGCACATTGGCTCGTCTGAATGGACTTTTGTATGGTGCGGTACCATCATCACCCTGCAGAGCCTGGTTTGGCTCAGCACAAACTGGAGTGTCAATCTCAAAGGACTATTCACTGCTTGGAAAGCGAAGAAGGTCGAAGATGCTCAGTTGATCAAGGTCATTCCCATTGCCAACGCTGGAACCGCTGATATCTGCAAGCTTGATCGCGACAATGTAAGTATTGACCTTCTCTTCTTCCCTTTTCGCCCCAACGTTTTATATTTCATATCGCATTCTATCTGATCTCTCTTTACTCAACTGTGACCTATCGCTTCCATACTCTGATTGTCCATAATCTGTTAATCTCCATTCCCATGATACTAATACTACTTTTGCGCATCTTAGACTGGCGGTAAAACGAATCTGTCCTTTCTATTCCAGAAGCGCCGCTTTCTCTACGATCCAGCGAAACAATCTTTCAGCCCCTTGACCTATGAGATCGACGCCGAGCCAAAGCCCAACATTGAGAAATTTCAGAAATCAAAGGGTATCACTTCTCAAGCCGAACTTATGAGACTAGAGCAATATTATGGCACCAACACTTTTGACATCCCGGTACCCACTTTTACCGAACTCTTCCGAGAGCATGCTGTCGCTCCTTTCTTCGTCTTTCAGGTGTTCTGTGTTGGCCTTTGGATGCTGGACGAGTATTGGTACTACTCATTGTTCACCCTCTTCATGCTTGTCATGTTCGAGAGCACTGTGGTGTGGCAACGCCAACGGACCCTGAACGAGTTTCGGGGTATGAGCATTAAGCCATATGACGTCTGGGTGTACCGGTTGGGCCAGTGGACAGATATCCAGAGCGACAAGCTCTTGCCGGGCGACCTTGTTTCTGTCGGGCGGAGTAAAGAGGACAGCGGCGTCGCGTGCGATATGCTTCTGGTTGAGGGTACTGCTATCGTCAACGAAGCTATGCTTTCGGGAGAAAGCACGCCGTTGCTGAAAGATTCGATACAGCTGAGACCCGCCGACGCGTCCATCGACACTGAGGGCCTCGACAAAAACTCCTTTCTCTGGGGTGGTACCAAGGTTTTGCAGATTACGCATGGCAACCCTGATGAGGAGAAGCCTAAGCTTGCCTCTGGTGTTCCTGCGCCCCCCGACAGCGGCGCCATGGCCATTGTGATAAAGACTGGGTTCGAGACATCTCAGGGTAGCCTAGTGCGCACTATGATTTATTCGACAGAACGTGTCTCAGCAAACAATGTTGAGGCACTGTTTTTCATCCTCTTCCTGCTTATCTTCGCAGTGGCCGCGTCTTGGTATGTCTGGGATGAAGGTGTCAAGAAAGATCGCAAAAGGTCGAAGCTGCTCCTCGACTGCGTTTTGATCGTTACTAGTGTTGTGCCCCCTGAACTTCCTATGGAGCTCAGTTTGGCAGTCAACACTAGTCTGGCGGCTCTGGCTAGATATGCCATCTTCTGTACCGAACCTTTCCGCATCCCGTATGCCGGCCGTATCGATGTGGCCTGCTTCGACAAGACTGGCACATTAACAGGCGAGGATCTGGTGGTCGAAGGCATTGCTGGGCTCGGGCTTGGTCACACCGGCACAGATACTCCTCGCGAATACGATGGTGCTCATAGCCACCTAACATCGGTTAAGGAGTCTAGAATGGAGACGACTCTCGTCCTGGCCAGTGCCCACGCTCTTGTCAAGCTAGAAGATGGCGAAATCGTGGGCGATCCTATGGAGAAGGCTACTCTTGCAGCACTCGGTTGGGCACTAGGAAGAAATGATACTCTTTCAGCGAAGCCTTCTGTAACGGCCGCCGGTGGGACCTCTGGCACCGTTCAAGTCAAGCGCCGCTTCCAATTCTCATCTCTTTTGAAACGTCAAAGTTCTGTTGCTTCTGTGCATGCTGTTGATCCGAAGACGGGCAACAGGATTCGTGGTACCTTCGTTGCCGTGAAGGGTGCACCAGAAACAATAATGAAGATGCTGGTTGATGTTCCCAAGGATTATGAAGAGACCTATAAATATTTCACTCGCCGCGGCTCTCGAGTGCTCGCTCTTGCTTACAAACAACTAACCTACGATCATGAGCTTGGTTCCGGCAGAATCAATGATCTGAAACGTGAGAAGGTCGAGGCTGATCTTAACTTTGCCGGTTTCCTGGTTCTCCAATGCCCGTTGAAAGACGATGCAAAGCAAGCTGTACAGATGCTCAACGAGAGCAGCCATCGTGTCGTCATGATCACCGGAGACAACCCGCTCACAGCTGTCCATGTCGCTAGAGAGGTCGAGATTGTTGATCGCGATGTGCTCATCCTCGATGCACCGGAAAGAAACGATGGTGGAGAGAAACTGGTTTGGCGCAGCGTTGACGATAGGACCAATGTCGAGGTGGATGCGTCAAAACCAATCGACCCCGACATTATGAAGTCAAAGGATATTTGTGTGACTGGATATGCATTGGCAAAGTACAAAGATAACGTTTCTGCTTGGCGATCATTACTCCGCCATACGTGGGTGTATGCTCGTGTCTCTCCTAAGCAAAAAGAAGAAATTCTTTTAGGCTTGAAGGATATGGGCTACTTTACACTGATGGCTGGAGATGGTACAAATGACGTTGGCGCCTTGAAACAGGCTCATATCGGCATAGCTCTGCTTAACGGTACCCAGGAAGACTTGACAAGAATCGCGGAGCATTCTCGCAATACTAAAATGAAAGAGCTCTATCAGAAGCAAGTCGACCTCATGAAGAGATTCAACCAACCCGCGCCGCCAGTGCCCGCCATGATCGCTCATCTTTACCCCCCTGGCCCGTCGAACCCTCACTACGAGAAGGCAATGGGACGGGAGGCGCAGAAGAGGGGTATCACTACCGAAGAACTTGCAAAGCTAAATGGCACCAACATCGAGACAGTGACTAGTCCAGCAGCCCAGCAATTGATAAATCACGATCCTAGAACGGCCAAGCAACGGGACGCAGCTGCCAAGGCCGCCGGCTTTGCCGACAAGATGACCAGCGCAATGATGGAACAGGAATTGGGTGACGACGAGCCCCCGACGCTCAAGCTTGGTGATGCTTCGGTTGCCGCACCGTTTACCAGCAAGCTTCGAAATGTGATTGCTATCCCTAACATCATCCGACAAGGCCGTTGTACCCTAGTCGCCACGATCCAGATGTACAAGATTCTGGCTCTCAACTGTCTCATCAGCGCCTACAGCCTAAGTGTTCTCTACCTCGAAGGTATCAAGTTTGGCGATGGGCAGATCACCATCAGTGGTATGCTCATGAGTGTCTGCTTCCTTTCGATATCCCGAGCCAAGTCGGTAGAAGGCCTGTCGAAGGAGAGACCGCAGCCTAATATCTTCAACTTCTACATCATCGGCTCAATCCTTGGTCAATTTGCAATTCACATTGTGACCCTGATCTATATTGCACGATTCTGTGATACAATAGAACCGTAAGTTTGTCTTTGATCGGCTTATATCTCGGGATGGGTTTGCTAATATGTTTATAGACGGTCCGAGATGGTTGACCTGGAAGCTGAGTTCAAGCCGTCGCTGCTGAACAGTGCCGTATACCTCCTGCAACTGATCCAGCAGATCTCCACGTTCGCAGTCAATTACCAAGGAAGGCCATTCAGAGAATCCCTGTCCGAGAACCGAGGCATGTTTTGGGGTATCATCTCGGTGACTGCCATCGCCTTCGCCTGCTCGACTGAATTCATTCCCGAACTCAACGAGCAGATGAAGCTTGTGAAATTCACCAGCGAGTTCAGGAGCACCATGACGACAGTCATGATTCTGGACTACGCCGGCTGCTGGCTTATTGAGGTGGTGCTCAAACGGCTCTTTAGTGACTTCCGTCCTCGTGATATAGCATTACGGCGACCGGAGCAGAATGAGCGCGAGAGAGTGAGGAAAGAGGCAGAAAAGGCGGTGAAAGATGCTGAGGAGGAGAGGAAGCAGATGGAGAAGGTAGCTGAGTTTGAACGCAAGGTAGAGGAACGAAGACAGAAGATAAGGGAATGGGGTCAAGCTCAGGCTCAACAAGCAAGGTGATTCTCCTGTTACTTTGATTGGTCTTGGAGATATCTACCTTTCGCATCAGGGGCGAACAGAATATTGATTCATAGACGTAGCATTGTAGACATAAGAGAGAATCGAGTTTTATAAATGAAGTCACCAGTCTCTACTCAGGGGCATCCCGATCCAATTGTTCTTGTTAGTTACCTAGTGAGTGACATTAGTGTCTACCATAAAAGAAAACCCCTATTGATGCTGTTGGGGGTCGGTCAAACCTCGGAAGGAATCTATTGGTTCTTTCATTTGACTGGCACCTCCGCTATTGGATCTTTTGAGGTTTATTTAATCTCGTCTACCTTCCTACCTTACAATCTGTTAACTACATGTACGATATATGTATTAGTAGAGTTATCGCTTTAACCTGATCAGGACACTCCGATTTGCTTACACACCAAGGCACATGTCTTCCTCCCCTCGACTTTTATATATATATATATATATGGTAATAGTTTGACACTGGAAGGAACTTCACAATTTGATATTAATCCAAGCGTGGCCTAAGATGATCTCTTGTGTCGTCTTGGATTTAGACTCGTGTCGCTCACTTTCTTATACAACATGGCTACCCCACGGCCAAGAGGCATCGTAGTCTTCGGGGGCGGGACGGCAACTAATAGCTTGGTTGATGTGTTCGAGAACATCAGGGAGAGTCGCAATTGTTCTCTTAGCTACGTCATACCTATTAGTGATAATGGCGGAAGCTCATCCGAGCTCATCCGTGTATTTGGCGGTCCTGGTATACATACGCTCGCTCCTATATCCCACGTCCTATGTCTTTGTCTACGAAGCTGACGGCGTGCACGTGATGATGGATAGGTATCGGTGATGTTCGGAGTGAGTATTGTCTTGGTTGATATAACGAACTCGATCTAGGGAGATGGAACTGTGTTCAAGGAGATATTCCTTTTTACTGACAGTTATGTTTACTATAGGCAGACTCGTGCGTCTCATTCCCGGTTCGGAAACAGATGCGGAACGAGCGTCCATTAAGGGGTTATTCAACCACAGACTATCGTCAGATCCGCTACAGGCGCGTTTACAATGGCTAGACATTGTCGAGGGCCGCGACGAGCTCTGGACCAACATCTCGAGCGAGAAGCGCGAGCTCATTCGGTCCGTATTCAACCTCGTCAATTTGGAGATAGTCAAGAGGGCACGGCCTAGTTCAGTTTTCAACTTTGCCAAGGCCAGTATCGGTAATTTATTCTTGACTGGGTACGTCTGCTCCTCTCGCCCAGCTATATCACTACCATAATAAAAGGTTAACATGTTTGCTTGTTCGCCCCTTTTCTAGAGCGCGGGTCTTGACGGGCTCCCTCGAGTCCGCCATATACCTCCTCTCCACCATCTGCTGCATCGCGCCGACGGTCTCGGCCCTGCCAGCCATCAACACCAATTTCACACACCACATCTCGGCGGGCCTCGCCGACGGGACCCAGATCACGGGGCAGAACTCCATCTCGCACCCGTCGGCGCCCACGTCGCTGCCGGACGACGAACTACTCGGTACCGCCTCGTCGCAGCAGCTGCGGTACCTGCGGGAGATGGAGGAGCACGACCGGATTGAAGACGCGACGCTGCCGGGCTCGCTGCCGACGCTACGCAAGCAATACATCGACTTCAGCAAGGCCGGCGAGGAGGACCTGCCGGCGCGCATCTCGCGCATCTGGTACATTAACCCGTACGGGCACGAGATCTGGCCGCTGGCGAACCCGAAGGTGCTGCAGGCGATCGGGCGCGCCGGCGCCGTCATCTACAGCATCGGCAGCCTGTACACGTCCATCGTGCCGAGCCTCGTCCTGCGGGGCGTGGGCGCCGCGCTCGCGGGCTCCGGCGTGCGCTACAAGGTGCTGATCCTCAACTCGACGGTCGACCGGGAGACGGGGCCGAGCGAGGCGCCGCTGGCGGCGGCGGACTTCGTCAGGGCAATCGCGCGGGCGGCCGCCGAGAGCCAGGGTGATTTTGCCGTGGACGAGAGGGGGAAGGGGGAGGTCAGGAGGTACGTCACGCATCTGATCTATCTCGAGGATGAAGGGGCTCCCAGGGTCAACAGGGATGAGCTGGCAGCGCTAGGCGTAGACTGTATCAGGGCTTACGGGAGGAAGGTGGAGGGTATGATGAGGTACGACGAGGCCGGCCTAGAGAGGGCGCTGGAGGCGGTCATTGGAAAGACGGAGATGCTGAGAAGCCGTAGAAACACGAGTGGGCAGTGAGACTGTTTCACTTGTAGCTGTAAGGGGTTGTAATTAGTATAGGGCAACGCCTGTGTTATGTCTAGATTCATGTCGGGCGACGTGGGATTCGGAAATTGGTGAGTTTATTCATATTAGACTGGTGTACATAGCTTAACAAGGGAAATCATGCCTAGGGAACCAAGAAGGCATGTGTCATAAGATCAAATATCTTTTTTTTTAAATTTAGTATCGTACAAATCCCTCAATGTAGCAAGTCTATCACGTTTTTCCACGAGATAAACAGTGGAAGTTAAGTCAGTTCCGAGTCCCCATGATCAGACGTTGTCGGTATTGTCCGAACCAGAACATTAACATTAGCTTTTCCATTCCTTCGAGATCATTCATTCGTACCCTTGACCATCATCAAATACTAGGTTTGAGGTGCTTATTTGGGAGGGTTTGCGGCGACAAAGGCCACACCCTTATCGATGTTCTTCTTCAGGTCGCCGAGACATGCCTCTAAAAGCTTCTGCTCGTGGCTGTCGACCTCACCAACGGGGAAGATCTTCTCGACACCGTTGGGGCCCAGCTCGACCCTAGAGGCGAAAAAGTCGACACCCTGGTCCTTGTAGATAGGGCTGTCGACGAAAGTGGGTTCGATGACACCCTTCTCGCCTTGAGCAGCACGGAGAAGCGACTCAGCCATACGGGCACCAGCCATGGCCATGGACAGAGTAGCGGAACCGGCGCCATCCTTTGCCTTGACTACCTCGTCACCGCCGAACTGGACACGCTTCACGAGGTCGGCGTTGGAGGTCAGGTCGGGATGGCCGCTCTGGCTGAAGAGAGGAACGATGGTGACACCGGAATGACCACCGACGACGGTGATCTTCTCATCCTTGGGGTCGGTACCCTTGATCTCGCTAACGAATCGGCTGGCGCGGACAACATCGAGGGTGGTGACACCGAAGAGACGCTTGGGGTTGTAGACGCCACGAGCCTTGAAGACCTCGGCGCAAATGGGGACGGTGGAGTTGACAGGGTTGGCGATGATGAGAAGATTGGCTTCCGGGCAGGTCTCGGCGCAAGCCTTGGCCAAGTCACGGACAATGGAGGCGTTAGTGTTGAAGAGATCGTCACGGGTCATGCCAGGTTTTCGGGGAACGCCGGCAGGGATGAGGACAATGTCGCTGCCCTTCAAGCTGTTGGCAAGACCGGTGGGTGTAGGATCGAAGCCCTTGACTGTGCTCTTGGTGTTGATGTGGGAGATATCAGCAGCAACACCTATGCGTTAATTAACGTGTTAGTTCACTATATTTTAACCGGACAAAGGTAAGACCGCAACGCTCAAATCTCTTAAAGCCATTGCATTCTGGTCAATTGGGGGGGGAGGGGGAGCTGAACATACCGGGACCACCGCGGATATCGTATAGTGCAAGCTCGGTTACTCTGGGGTTGAGCTTGAGAAGCAGAGACAACGGCTGACCGATACCACCGGCGGCACCAAGGACAGTGACCTTGGAGAGCTATAAGAAAGCGAGTTAGGTTAGCAATTGAGACCTCATTCACCTTGATGCAGACAATTACCACCTCATCAATGCTTCTAGACAAAGACAGCTATAATAGAAGGCTATGATAGACATGCGATTGAGGAGTGGGAAGAGATGGTGATTTCTTACATTTCGCGCCGAGACCGAGAACGCTCGGCGCTGGATGGTACCGAAAACAGCTCGTGCGGGAACCATTTTTAATCTATTGATTTCTCTAATTCTCTAAATGTATGGGAATTGAGGTACGATACGAGATAGTGAATAGAGAAGAAGGACAAAGGGAGGCGGGTCCAATGTGCATACAAAGTAGAGAGGTAGGGAAGAAAAAAAGAGACAGGATTGTTGAAAATGTTGGGGGTTTTTATTTTATTTTAAAAAAGAAGACGATGAGCTAAATTATTGGCGATGCTCAAAAGCTAAAAACTAATAAAATCAACTGGTAAAACCCCTCCGGGGAAAGAAAACATCGATGGGGCCGGGCGATGCCGGGGTTACAGCGATGTTATTGTGGTTACCAAGGTTAGGTACTTGATCTTACTAAGACTAGCCTGTTTTTATCGGAACAATGGATTTAATAACCTCTAGGTACCTATATCGGCGAAAGCTCGGTTTTGGTCATACGCATAATTGAATACCTAGGTAGGTACTCATCCTGCCAATCTTAGAATACAAGTGGACCTAGATTCTGAACCTGTGAGGGAGCTCCTTACATCTAGAACTTAACTTTGTAAATAAGAAACAAGCAACGAGGCATTAACAATTTCATCCTACCTCCTTTTCTCTCTTCTCTTCTCTTCGCTTCTCATGTTTTCTTTTTTTCACCTATGGCTGTAAAAAAAACAAGCAGCAATATAATTTCACATTTACGCTCACAAGTTCTACAGACAAACTCATTAGCCGAGGGCATACAATAATGAGTAAAAACACACATAATACCAGTCCATCATCGTTTTTCCCTATTTTCCCCAATTGCGATGTACTGGCTCTCAATACATTTTATGAGAATTGGTGATACACCTAACCAAGTCAGCAGATCTATCCGGACAAGGCGGGCTATCTTCCAATTTACTATTTCACTTACAAAATAGTGACTAGGTACTTACTTGGTATATATTACCCCTTATTGCCTAGCCAAAGACTTATTAACCTTTATCCTAGTTGAATTTCAACATGTCATCTAATAATAACGAACCCTTCAATGAGGACATCCCATCCCAGAATATCATCTTCGAGGATGAGAGGAAACGCCAGAGTCTTTCGCGAGACCTTGATTCTTTATTTGGAGATGTTTCGGTCACGTACGAGGATACCCCTGAACCTGCCACTCTTCCCCCTCATCAACACGATCCAGCGTACGGTCTTCGGTGGACTAGTGAAGAAAACATCTTTTCGACTATCCCGGAATGGACCGTAGAACCAACAATTGATTCCATAATCCTAACACTCCAGAAAGTCGTTGACCCGTATAAGCAGTATAATGTTGCATATCTCTGGGATGGGTTGTATAACAAGATGTATTCCGTATCGTTCGATCAAAAGCATCTTGTTATGCGCGTGTCCCTGCCTGTATACCCGAAGATGAAGACGGAGAGTGAGGTTACGACTCTGCAATGGATCTATAGAAACACCCGCCTACCAGTTCCAAAGGTTCAATATTACGATTCGTTGCGCAATAACCCCATAGGCTTCGAATGGATCCTGATTGGATCGCATCGACGGAGTACCCCTTTCTCAATGCTGGAATTCTGTCACCCATGGCGCCAAGGAACGCATCGTCAAGCAGGTCGCCGAATTTGCCGCTACCTCCTTTCAGAAGCAGTTTAGAGGTATCGGTAATTTATACCCTTCGCGGTCACACGAACCAGGGTTTCAACCCCGAGTGGGCGAGATGGTCTCAATGGCGCTCTTCTAGGGTGAGCGTGCCAGCATACACCGTCGTAAGTTACCTTTCCGCACAGCATTGAAATGGACCAAATGCCATCTCCGACTCGTCTCAGCCGATCTTCGGTTGAAAATGCAAGAAATGTCTGGCAGTGGCCACTATGAGACCGTGAATAGGATGTTGATACTCGTTGACAATCTCCGAGAACTATTTTATGAGGATAATGAGTCGACTGACGAGGATGAGGACGTTCTTGACAATGGAGAAAGGCCTTATGAACCGACCATGCTCTGGCATGATAACATCTCTCTTGACAATATTCTTGTCGATGAGAATGGCATGCTCTGTGGTGTGATTGATTGGGAGCGTGTCTCGTGTCTCCCCCTTTACGAAGCTTGCCAATTCCCTGCTTTTCTGCGGCAAGCACGAGACCGGCCCGTTGAACCGTTAACTCCTTACAGAGTTACTCGAGAACAACCAAGCACCCCCCAGGATATCATGAGCCACGACAGCAACTTGAGACAGCATCAAGTGACTCTACTACGTCAACTACTTGTCGCAGAGATGATGGATATGTGTCTTGGGTGGGTTCATATCTTTAACAACCGAAGAGGTCTGAGAAATTACGAATCTGCGGTGCAGAATTGTGATAACAAGTTCGCGTACGGGATAGTTGAGATGTGGGTAGATGCTATGGGAAAGGGGGGGGGGTGTTCTAACGATGGGCCCTGGCAGCTCAGCGACCGTCTCATGCCATAATTCAGATTACCTACCTAGGTAATTTCCTGATACCTGGGTCTCAATGTTGAAGCTTACCGACGGTGCCTTCCTGCACTTAGAAATTCACAGATGCTAAAATGAACAAGTTTAGCAACTCTACAGTAGGTACAAGAGGAGGGTATCTATTGATTTCAAACTTGCATTCAACCAAGGCGCTACCAGTTGTATTGAATACATTAAGAACCGACATTTAACTACCTAGGTACATGTGCGAAAGAATGACAGGAGCTTGCCTATTGCCGTTTGCCTCTGTGGCTTAGAAATATCTCCAGCAGAAATAAGGAAGTCAATAAAATCATCCGACATTTCGTTTTCATCCAATGCATCATTCAAGAACCTTGACACTTGGCTAGAAGCCTCGGCTGGTTGCGCTGGGGGGAAGATATCCTTGTAGTCATCATATCCCCTATCATGAATCTTACCCGATTCTTCTACTGTGCCGACTGGCCTGGGTTGACTTCCCTTTAGACTGTCGATATTGTCCTCGGCATCATTCTCGGATTCTCTCTTGAATTTTCCTTCAAGATTAGTTTCGACATTGGCCTCGTTGCTGTTGTCACTGTGGCTCTCGACACCCAAAACGCTCTTGTCATTGTAGATCTCGTCTATGTCGTACTCACTATTAATGTTGACGTCCATAAACTCGCTGAAGTCACTAATATCGCTGATGTCGCTGACATCACTCTCACCATCGCCTACCTGGAACATCTCCATATCGATCTGCGCCCCTTCGTCGATTTCCGGGTCTTCCGTGATTTCGTCTTCTTGTTGTTCTTCTTGCTCACATAGACTCGCATCTCTATTTTCTTCTGTCTGGTTACTTTCATCTTCGAAACTCTTACCTTGGATATCAATCTGCTCTTCTAGATTTGTACTGGTTTCTTCAAAGTTGGCGCCTTTCACGCTGGCATCTGGAGCAAGAGGTGCTGCTTCCTGCGAAGGGATCCCAATGCTTTCTAGCGCTCGCCTTTCCTGGTAATGGTTATATATCTCATCATCCCAGGCCTGATTATCCGATCCAGCGTAAGGTGTTACCAATGCATCGATGTCATCCCGAGTGCAGTTCGGGAGAACCTTCAAGTTCTGAAGCGTGGTCCCTGTGTCTGCTTCCCTTACGAACATCTTCTTGGATATGTCTTCAATCTGACACGCTTCAGATCGGCTTGACTGCGAGCTGCAACATGCGAACGGCAAACCTGCTACTAGCAAAGTTGCGGTTTCGTGTTGGCAATCTACGGTAGAACAGAAGTATACCGGCTTCTGGCTGGACTTACATCCGCAGGTATGGTATAGCACGATTGCCTGGCAACTGTTCGTTACAGCCTGAGACTTCTCCGGAGCGCTGATATGAGGCGAGGAGCCTACCATTAAAGCTTTGTCCGAAATTTGATTTGATCGATGCGCCGGTTTCGATAGGGTTGGCGGTGGTGTAGTCTGCATCTTGGTAAACAAGCCTGCTTGCTTCGTGCGTTGTGTTAGCTGCAAGAAAGGTAGATTGTCTAACTTGCCTAGTTGAATTATTGCACCGTCCGCCAATCTGTCGGAATTTGAAAATTGACTGAACCTGTTGCAAATGGTCGGCGAGTGTGGTTTTATCCTTGGAAACTGGCTCTTTTCAATATCATTGTTCTGTAAAGTGGGAAACAGTCAATGTTACAAGTATAAAGCTCCTTTGTTCAGCTCTGCAGGACCAACGAACACCTGTTTATAGTCTCCGATACAATGAGCTGATTTATGTTTGTCTTGCTTGATTACTATATGCATCTTTCCTTTGTGCTCTTTGCCGCGAGGCGGTCTAGCCCCTGAGGGACCCTATTACTTATTCAGTAAGGTACTTAGCTAGTTTAACATCTAAAAGCACAGCAACAATAGTCTTCCAGTGTCTCACTTCTTCGCGAAATCAGTCTCTTTGCTTGGATACGCAGTTGGCTAGGACTTCCAAGGGTCAGCTGCCAGTTGTTTAAGAATCTTAGAGGACGGATATTTAGTTGATATGAGTTTCTCCTATGATAAATGGGATGAGACGATGTAACAACATAAGTGAGAGAGAGATGGTTTAAACATTTTATTATTATTCTTAATGAAGAGCAAGTTAATCAACTCGATATCCATCGTAGTCTAGGACTCAATAGTAATTTTAGGTGAACATCAGGAAAGTCTATTTGATTCAAAAAAGAAAAAATGAATAAATAAATAGAGGCTGAAAGCAATTGCAGTTATAACGGTATAATATAGCTTCCATCTTCCTGCTCATATTCTCTCACACCAAATCTCCTTGAGTTCATAAAAAACTTGAAGCACCCAGTTTGAAATGATTCAAAGGCCTTGATGAACATGTTGATAGACTCTCGAACAGTATCGTCATATCTGCACCCTTTGGCCCGAAGTGACGCAGCCGCAGTGTCAAATTTCCCGGCCGAAGAGTACATCTTCTCAACTAATTCATGCACAATAGAGTCCAGCGACCTACCAGACTCTGCTATCATGATGGGTACCAGATTTGTTGGTGTGTTTTCTTTCTAGGATTCAATTAGTATCTACGCAACCCAAATTTCTGACCAAGGGATAATAAGAGGTACATACTATCTCCTTCTTTAACGAGTACAGATCGTTGCAACTAATATCATACGTTAGAGAATTGAAAATATATGGAATAAATTTCCTTACAGTAGCGGTTGAAAACTAGCTTCTATACGCATAACTCTAACTTCATCGCACCAGGCGAGATCGTCGGGCAAGCGTATGTTATTCACATACTGGTGAAGCGTACAATAAGGGAATACGGCGCCGACGCCGTGGCGGTACGTCCAATAGTCCTCGGTGCTTGGGAGGGACCCGGAGAGTCTGTGAGTTTGCTCTAAGGCGGTTGCCTCGATGAATTCTTGTATATCATCCGCAAGTCTGCTAAGGTCAATTTGGCCCGGGGCAGCCGTTATCACCCTCGACGCAAATGCTTCAAAAGTAGCAAACTCTTGTGGCACACGGGGCGGCTGACCGTTTGACATAAACCCATTACGGCCTTGAAAGAACTGGTATCGCATGTAAGCAATGGCAGCTTGCCTGAGTTTCGTGGCGGCGTCAAAATCAGAGGCGAAGTCGGGAGTCTCGTGGTCGATTTCCTTGTCAATTGTATCATCGAAAATAAAGAAAACGAGAGAAATTAGGGCCATCGTCTCTAACTGTTCTATTTCCGCACTTGGGTAACTCCTAGGAATCGCAGTGTTTAGTAAATAGGGGTAGACATTGATTAGCTTGGATTCCCTTGCAATCGTCAACCTACAGCGATGTAAACCAACCAAGGTCAATTGCCTTTGTTTTCGTTTTGACCTCTTCGTTTGTGACATATCTGTCTATGTTTTCATCAACGAATACCCTTAGCTCGTCGCAGTGAGGATTGAGCCCAGATGTCCAATTCGCATAAATTGGTCTCAGGTCTGGTACCTGGAGTAATTGTCCTTCCAAGCCCCTGAGGACCGCTACACCTTCGCACTCGAACATGTTGTAATGTTCAGGACCTTGCCGAATAAATTGCTGATGATAGGACGACGATGCTAGATGTATACTTGTCTCCGGAACCTGTCCCCACAGATGTTTCTGTGGGCTGCACTAGACTATCCGCTACGTCCGGCCAGTACTCTCTTGGACGAGGTTCATCAGGAGTTACCAAATTGTTTCGGTGGAGTCTAACCTAGCAAGGGAGGCTCGGCGACGTGTCACTGCATGGGCCAATGGGCCAAAGGCAGAGTGTCATGAATGGGCCAATGAACCAAGGCGAGTAATATTCCAAACTGCGAGCATGGTTCATAAGCTCTTATACGAAACGGTATTAAGGCAAATGAGATAAGGGTAGAAGTTCCTAACCTACCTCGGTAGCTTGATAATCCCTGTCACCCATGCCGTAGACCAGACTGGTGGGTTTGATTTTGTTGACTATTGTGGTCCTAGGTTAGTTTGCTCCTGATTTGCTCCTGGTTTGCTCCTTATTTGCTGGCAAATATGAAAATAACATGATATCATCGCTTATATCTGCTTCAAGTTCGTGGCGTTATTTGTTAACTTTTATACTTCTATTGTGAACCGAAAAAGACTTACAAGGAATCCTTAATCATCAAGGGCAGGAATGCTTATGTATTCAGCTGAGTAAATATGACAGAAAAGGGGTTTATTGTTCCGCGAATAGTCAATAGTTCAACTTAAGTTGGTTTTCGTATTTAATGAACGTTTTAATAACTTATAGCTTAATAATGGCGATAAATCGTAGTAGTATAAGATGGTATCCATTACTAATATACATATAACATATGGCTCGTCCACCTAAAGGTTGTATGCTTATAGTCACATGAGCCCTGGACAATGTCATAATATTCCAGGAACAATTTCATTTCAGATCAGACCTGAACGAGCAAGAAATATTCGATGATTCGGTTTTAGATAAAGGTATTGTTTAGAAAGTAGTGTGATCATTGTTATTGAAACCAAACAGTAAACTAACAGCAAGCATAATACAAAGAAATTTCGAGGTAGCAGTCAGAGGATATCTGATGCCTTCACCCCCTTTTCCGATGTCAGCAGTGCTGTACCACAACCCAGAAGGGCCGCCACTTTTGCCAATATGTGTGAGTTTAGTGGCACAAAGTTTCCTTGCGGCTGCATTACATGGAAGGGCAGTGAGTACAAGTATTGCGCTGAGCGAGGGAGAGGATGCAAGAGTACGATGTTCAAACTTTTCGAATGGCAAACTTTCTGCCCTAAATCTCGCAAGTTTTTAAAAGGGAGGAGGAAGTATGATGATAATGTTGTGCTTCCAAAATGTTGCGCTCAGCTGGAGAAGTCGAAACTTGAAGCTCTCTGTTTGAAATGCAACCCAACCCCTGATATGGATAATGAACTTCATTGTTACTGTACCCAGCACATGGTTTGCGTGTCGGTTTGTACGGATGCGAATGTGGAAAAGGAATTCGAGAAGTTCGTGCAGCTTTGGCCGTCTAGCTTACGAACCAGGTACCTGCGAAGGAAGCAGGATTTGACAGCAAGAGCTTGCGGTTGGTCTTTATGATTTGTTTACGAGTAATGTTTTGTTTTGCAAGGGTACCTACCTAAGGTATATATCTGATTGGAGGATCATATCGTGGTTTATAGTAGACAGATGTGGTAAAATTTCAAATGTATTGTTTTATAGGGTATGTGTATAGTCCCGTCAGGTTGACTTGGTCTAATGATTGATGAGTATACTCCACGAACTTAAGGAGGTAGACATTTATTCGCACGTGACTTATAGGAGGTTGAGAATTTGATGAGAAAGTAGCAGTGATGCTAAATGAATGGTGTTTTTATCATTACAACCGGAACCAGTTTGAGGCACGTTATTGTAATGATATTCCATTGTTTTCTTTGAACCCCTTATTTGAACCTTGGCCTTGACTTGGTCGTCAAGTTGTATCTTCGGGTTTATTGGACTAGCTGATGTTTATTTCCTTTTCATCTCAAAAACTCTGGTATCACTAACATAAGTACGTACCTGTATATGCATGTGGCTTTCTACCAATAAATAGAACGTTAAAAGATCGGACAACGGGCACTTATTAACGTTCCGGGACGCTTCCATGCTTCTGAGGCGCTAGTGTCCGGCAGCGGAAGCATTGCGGGGGCGCTACATCAAGTTGAACCGTGATTGTATGAGATAAATATCCGCATACATATCCATGTACCTACCTTGTATGTACACTCGCTTAGGCAACAGCTCCGAGGAATCGGTAACTCTTGTGAGGCACTATAATAATCTACAATCGGGGCGTGACATACATAGGTACTATGTAGATTATTCCAAGGTTGTTTGAGAAGAAATGTCGGCCATCGGCGTTTGAAGTCGCCGTTAATCTCATGTTACGGTGATGTTACCCTCGCTTACATTTTTAGCGTAGAGCGGCGCCATGCGATTGGGCGAATCCAAAAAGAATTTCGTTTCAGGCAATTTGGTCAACACGTCCAGTACCTCGCGAACCGTCGCTTCTTCTCGTGAATCCGTTACGCCGGTTCCATCACAAGGATGAGTGGAATAAGGTTGACGAGTGGCACCCCGACGACCCCACAAACCCAAAGTAAATCGCCTCAGCTGAATGTGAAAGTAGTCATGTACAAAAGTACCTGCCTTAGAGGGAAATCTAGATCACACGTTTTCTTCTTCTTTTTTTTTTTTCACTTTTCATGATCGTGACGTGACTTGGTCATTGTATCTATTATAATCTAGCTCCGATGCCTAAACCCGGGCGAGAAGAAATGCGGCCGCGAGAGATTGGACGATATTAATAATACTAATATGTAGTGTATATGTAGTGTTTGATGACATACATACATATATATATCCATATACCCATATTTCAAGTATCAAGTTGTTTTTTTATCAGTATTTGATCCTCTTTTTCTTTCATTCGTCTTGAGTCATGTACCTATCTAATAGATAATTCTATCATCATCTAATTATTTAATTATTTATTTTGGTCGTTTCACTCGCCCTTGAAAACTACTTTAACCCTTACTCAAAGTAACACATTCCAACCTGATCTTGTTCAAATTTACCTTATTAAGTATCTTGTTTGGTTATAACGTACTTCAGCAATACTTCAAAGAAGGCAAAGAAGGAGAAAGGAAAAGAAGAAAAACCATTACCAAACCATGTCACAGCAACAGCAGCATCGACCGGGTCCGCCATACGCATCAACGACAGCGAGCGTAGGCGGAGTTTCCCAAATCATACCTGATGTGCCCATCTCGGCCGTCTTCATCGCCATGTATGCGACTTTCGCCGTAACCAACATGATGATATTCCAGATAAATAACCGGAGAGGACACAAGTTCATCCCCTCCGCCGCCCTGTTCGGCTTCTGCATGGCACGAATCATGACCCTCGTCCTACGAATCGTCTGGGCTACTCGACAGACAAACGTCAGTCTTGCCATCGCTGCCAGCATTTTCGTCAACGCCGGCATTCTCATCGTCTACATACTCAACCTCATCTTCGCCCAGCGCATCTTACGAGCAAAGCAGCCTACTCTCGGTTGGCATACCGGCACTCGTGTCATTTTCACGCTCTTCTTTGTCGGAATCGTCTGTGCCCTTATAATGGTCATCACCACCATAGTCTTATCCGTCTACAGCTTGGATCCGTACACCTTACGAGTCTGTCGGGATGTCCAGTTGACTTCCGGCACCTACCTTCTTGTCTTCACCACCTTGCCGGGTTTAATAATAGCTGCCGCATATCTACTACCTAGATCGCCAGCGGAAGAGAAATTTGGCGAGGGTCGCATGAAAACAAAGGCCATAGTTGTCCTTCTGGTTGCCTGCCTTTGTATGCTGGATTCCGGCTTCAAGGTGGGGACATCTTGGTCAACTCCACGACCCATCACCAACCCTGCCTGGTATCATGGCAAGGCCCCCTTCTACGTGTTTAACTTCACTCTAGAGATCATTATCCTATGCATCTTGACTCCGATCAGAGTCGACAAGCGATTCCATATCCCGAACGGGAGCAGTGAGCCAGGTCACTACTCCCGCCGTGCCGGATCGTCAACAGAAAGCGTCAGAGAAAATTCCGTCGAAAAACAAGGGAAAAGCGAGGATACAACTTTGCACAATGTGTAATTACACACTCTGGGGGAATGTGATGATTCAATGAAGGTGGATTTATTTTTTGTTTATAGAACGACGTGATGATACCCAATAATTCGAATAAAAGAAAAATACTATCCAATTCGTACACCTGTATAAGTGCTATGGCGAGCACAATAGCCCCACGACTCGTACCTTGGTAGTTTATCCACTTGCCAGCTGCTCTTGGTTTTCTTCTACTATAATACGTTTAATGACTCTCATGAACACACATTTTGTTTATTCGTTTACTCGCGTCTCATATTAAGCTGGTGTAATTTTATATTGTGGAGGGGACTCTTGTCGTCGTTGGAATGAAGGCGAAGTTGCTTTGAGTCATGCAGTCTGTCTCATGGCATAGTAACATTCATTGCAGATATCTAAAAGCTTGTCTTAGTTTACCTAGGTATGTTCTAAAGAATCCTAGCCGTCTCGAGATAATGCTATTGGCGTTAAATAATGAACTAAGGAAAAGACTGAATAGACTTGGTCAAATTATTTCATTTCCCCTTTACGTCGGCCCGCGTAGTAAAGAGAAGGTCAATCCGTTAGCATGTCATCTTTATTGCATCCTCGGCCAAAATTTCAATACTTGATTCTAGCTCGTTGGGCAAGAATGTGCATGTGCTCCCATCCATATGATCTTGATGTAGTTAGAATCTCATCGGGAGAGATGAACATGACACCAGCAATACGCACTCGCAAATAATACTAAATGCGGCAAATTATGGACGGATCATCGTTTTACTAGTGTTATGAATTAGAGCATATTATGGTCTTCTTATTTCGATAATGTTAACTAGTGGTCCCGGTTTCGAGAACCCTAATAATGCTCTGCGATCTGAAAAAAAGGGGGTGGGGGGGGGAGGGGCTTTCGGCATTCTTTTGTAACAGCTCGCTGATTTTACGCGTCTCCTTTCTATGCAGTGACACGCCTTAGGAAGTGCCATGTTGTCTTGCAAAAACTCAGAAATACAAAATAATTATTGTCATATTCATAGGTATATTCTAACAGTATATTCACATAAATGTATGGATACCTTAAGCTTCAAAAAAGAACATTATATAAGTACCTACTGGAACATGTCATTCCGGAAAGAAAGCGTCTTATATTACTTGTTTTAGTTATTAGAGAGAATTGTGATGACTGTCACTACTTTTCGCCTGCCTCATATCAGTGTATTTGTGCAACTGATTATAAGACAAGCATGTTCCCTTTCTTGATCATATTGTTAACTCATAGCCTGCTAGACAACATGCTCGTAAATGTCTCACTCAAAGTTCCTAGCTCCCACTGCTCAAGGTTGGCCGCTTCCCACTCGGCCTGTAGATATCGCAAGATGGCCCAAACCTGGTGGAATTCCGTATCGCTCTCGAAATTTTGATCATTATCAGGATCAAATCTGCCATACGTCCACTCGCCGTCGTTCTCCCAACTGAAGCGAAGAACACGGACGACAAACCGTGCCGCGTGATCGAGTGCTGTCCATCCTTCCTTGTTCGAGGTTGAAGAGCCTGCGTACTTGGTAAGTGCGAATGCGTTTGTTGTTCTACACAATCTAAGCAGCTCGTCGCAGTTTATATCCTCAAGTTGGAGTGTGGGTTCAAGGTAGCTGCGTCGATATTCCTTAAAGAAAGGTTTGACGAAGTCTCCATCTAGGATCTGCCGCATAAAATGTTTCTCGTCGTCGTAGAAGCCAAAATAAGAGCAGAGGGTGTCGTAAGTCTGCTGTAGAGCCGGGAGCCGGTCCCGCGGAATAGCTTTGCCGGCCGCCATAAGAGCGATCTGTCTGTTCAGGTGATGGGAGTTTATATGGCTGAATTGTTGAGAAGAGAAGAGAAGAGCTTAGGTGTGGTGCCACAGAGGGTGAGTAAATTGATCCCAACTACGGCATTACATACGCCCCAGATATCAATTTCGTCTTATGATACTCTAGGGATGGTAACAAGGGTGTGCGGACTAGGTAGCCTATCAATTCTCGATGAACATTCTCCGAGTGAGGAGTAGCGAAAGATTCACGAGGCACAAAACTGCAAGATGGCGAGGGGCTTAGCATTCGTACCACGTGGGTGAAGCCTGATGGATCCAATCACCTCCCTTGCCGAGCTGCACAATGACTACATCCTCAAGCCAACATGGCGCTCTACAATAGGTAGCATCCGGGATTAAATATGCATGCAAAAAATGAAGTACAAGCCCTAAGTTAGGTACGTATCTACCATTATACCGGATTTTGCTCTTTGGGCCATGATCTTGATCATCTTGTAAGCATTTTGTCTATCTTTCTACCCCTTTTGTCAGTTCATTACAATTACCTTACTCATTAAATAATAAAGTACCTAGGCCCTAGGGTAGCCAGGACATCATACATGGCGTTGCTAATTTGGCCTAGTCTTCGCTGATTGTTAACTTTGAAACTTCCCTCCTATTCGATTAGTATCATGCGATATCAACATGATGAGACTGTCATTTATTAAGTCCTCTCGGTTACACCTTTATTGGTACAGTAGCTTCTACAACACATGATTATTAACTTAACATTATTGGTTGTCCGAAAGGCATTGTTTCTAACAATCAAAAGAAAAGATTGGAGTCAAGGATTAAATTCTCAAGTATAACTATCTCATCGATGATATTCTCCAGCTCTGCCCTCACTGAAGGTACTCTGGACGTCCTATGCGTCGTGGTCACGCGCTTCGTAGATACTAAATAACTATTAAATAGCATTAGATAGCATCTACGTCCTTCGGACGTAAACACAATCATCATCATCATCATCATCGATGATATTGCTATATCATCCATGGGTTTCCACATCGCCAACTGACACCTTGAACACGTAGAAATACCAGAAAGAAAAGAAAATAAAAGAAAAGAAAAGAAACATGAAACATATGTTATAAACATCATAAGCAACCCAAGTCACCATATAAGACCCATCTCATGATACTATTCACCTTGGGATTTCCTCATAGCATCGTGAAAGTCTAGCTAACTGGATCCATAGTTAGTTTCCCGATAATAGATTGTTGTAGGCATTTCCGGCTTGATATACTGAGCAACCACTTGCGTGAAACTCGAGATAGACTTTCGTCTCCTCTCCAGTGAGCTTCTCCGCGGTGCACCTTGGTGAGACCAGCTCTGCCTCTTCCACGCGTGGCTCCGTTCCGCAGCAACTTTCTCGTTAGGATCGGTGTCCGATGAGTGATCGAAACCAGGATGGATAGCAGAGCTCCACCGTCTATTTATTTTATTGCTGCCTCGTATCGAGGTATGGTCGTCTCTGAATCTTGCATAATAACCACTTAGGCGCGAATTTAGTTTCTGATTCTCTGGTTCCTCATGCTCAATCCAGCTGCGTCTTTTCAAATTTCCGTTGCGCCGCCGAGAGATGTAATCGATGTCTGGACAACTTTCGGGGCGCTTGATACCATGACTACCGAGCTCATGTGATTGACGATAACTGCTTTGGTTCGTTCTCGCGTGTTCATTGGTGGAATAAGCATCTTCTGTGACAGGCGCTCTCTCCGCAGACTCTGGGCCGATCACTAAACCCACCCGGTTTCCCAAATCCTTTGTTAGGCTCTCCAACACCTGCAGGCGAAGAGCGAGATTCGTAGCGAATTCCTTCTCGAGAAAGCTTCGAAAATCTGAATATTGTTGAGGATCAATGCGAGGGTCAGTAGCCAGTTGGTACGACTGCCTGCGTCGCTGTATGGTAGCCGGGGAACAGGATCGACGTGCTACTACTGGCCTATCCCTAGACTCAAGTATGCGCAGCGTCCTCTCTCGTTCGTCAATATGGGTGGTCTCTTCTTCTGGCTTGTGATTCTCTTGGGCGACGGCACGAAAACTGCCGCTAATGGAAGCCGGACGGCTTCCATTAGGCAGACTGGTTCGTGACAAATTGGTGTCATGCCAGGAAATTCGCCGCCTATTGGAGATGGGCTTTGGGGAAAAGTTGGAAGTTGAAGATGAGGATATATTTGTCCCTGATAAGCGTTTCATGTCATTCAATCCATATGTTCTCGTGGTCCCATGGTAGAGGGCCGGAGAAGGACCATTTCTGCTGGTTCTAGAATACGGAGAGTTGTTATAATTGCTCGAAAGTATCGAGGCCGCCGACTGCCTAGAGGTTGACGCAATTTGATTTGATAGACCCCGTTCTCGTGATGCACGAGTTCCTTCAGCAGAGCTCTGTTGCGAAGTTGATTTTGTTGATCTTTTCTCCTTTGAAGATGATTTCTTGGGTTTCAACTTCGACAAAGAGTGAGGTTTCAATCTCGATCTTAGGCAGCGGAAGAATGCCTTCATGCGAGTAGGGGATTTCTGCGACGACATGACATCTTGAGTTTCATCGGATGCAGGACAATCAGCCCTTTGCACCACAGACGTGTGTGAGCCCGACATATTGGGATCAGATTAGAAGTCCTGACTCAGATTATTATAGTTAGTGGGATGCGACGTGGAAGAGAGAATAGATCTTCAGAATGTTGTGAGAGTAGAATATTCTAGGTTGGGGACGTGAGAATATAGATTGCATAGGAAGTGGCAAAACCAATGTCGGGGCGAAGTAAGTGTAGACTATCGAAGGATCTGAGGATAGAAAGCCTGTTATAGACTTTCTACACTATATACACTTCGAAGTCTCGCTGTGGCAACGAGATTCGTGCCTAAAAAAACTAAGAAATTATAGCCTAGTTTTCGTACCTCTAATATATGATTTAAGGTATAGATGTATTAAAGCCAAAACATCTGAGTTTCTACCTCTACGCCTTTGGCTTTATACCATATCAATATGGCGCAGGGTATCCACCAAGTCAACCCGGGATTTGACTTGATTGGTGTTGACTTGATCAAAGCAAGTCAAGTCGTACTTTTGGTCAAATCTACCGAGTCAAACTTTACTCATTATTTGACTTGAATGGATACTAATTTCCCGAAGCTATTTAGACTCACATATGTCCCAATAGTGGATAATATAGTGGTGTTTTGGCTAGGCAGTGGCCATGAACCCTTGGCCACGATCCCCTTCATACCCCCCTAATATACAGCGTTCCCGAGCCGCAAGGGACTTGCATAGTCGGATTACCCGGCTGCCAGGGCTACCCGTTTTACTTATATCGAGACCTGTTTCCCTCCCAAAGCTGCTGGAGCTGTTGAGCCAGGAGGGCGACGGCGAGGGCGACGATAGGGGCGACGAGGGGCAGAACGGAAATACAGGGGCTACATCCCCTGTAAATACCCCTGTAATTTAGGTGGGTATACCAAATCAAGTCGTCAAAAAGGTCAAGTATTTACGTTTTTTCTGATATTTGACTTGACTTGAACAAATCGAGTATGGTTTCAACTTTGACTTGTTTGACTTGATGGATGCCCTGTATGGCGTAACTTCAACGCCACGGAAGAGTATTGTAAGTATTGAGAAAATACTTTTTTATTTTATTTTACCAACTGCTACTGTTGTTTGTGTAATATCAGTGGTGACGCAGATAAGATAAGAGCGCACGAGCCACATAGCTCGTACGCTATTAGCTTAGTAAGGCTTACGCTTAGTAAGCCTGACTCTGGTAAAGATCTGGCCACAGCCAGATCTTTACACACAGATAGATTTAACAACAACAAGAATACAAGCAATTGCAACCCTCATGAATCCTAAGGATTTAGATCTATACACCTAACCGTGTATAACCCGACAGCTACTCTATGTGCCTGAGACCTTTTACATTAGACTCGGTCGTTTTAGATACGCAGACTAATCGCAGTTTTGAAAAAAAAAAAAAAAAAAACCCACTGGATCAGGCGGCCTAATTAATAGATAGTTATTCTCGTTTCTTTCATAGTTGGAGCTACCGAGCTATGTAAATTAGTGGCTTGCAATTAATCACCATGAGATAGTTTAAGATGTGATTATAAGATATACCTAGGTACGCTTGGCGTGAAGAATGCTGCTAGATTAAAAGTACTATTGTCTTTGTAAGAGCTTGGTTCACATAAGAAAATGTCTCTGCTGAGCCCGTTGACTGTGTAGCTGACTACAAAGGATCAACCAACTAGAAAGCAGTCCTAACCTATTATTAGTCATATATATCGTATTTACACTGCGTGAGAAGCGGGGTTCATATTAGGTCAGTTTATATCAAATCTTGAAGTCCGACTCCAGTGTGTTTTCTCATCCACGATTTCTCATCATTGGATTTCATTCACTTGAACCTACCATCGACCTCCAGTCTCGGCCCATAACATGCAGGTAGAAGATCTCAGTGAAGCGCACTTGGACAAGATCTTATTAGAACTAGAAGACTACCAGATCTGTCACGCGTCGCTTCTGAAGATCCCTCGCAGTTTGGCGGATTTCGAATCAACAGTGGCGATTGCCCGTCCTATTGGTGTTAGCATCATTCCGACCACATTCCCTCGTCCTCAGTTCGAGCGCGCCTTAGAGATACAGACACTATTCAATGAGCTCTATATAAAAATAGCTGAAGATGAAATCTGGCTTCAAGCTATTATTCAAAACTTATGTGAGGTCGACGAATTTGCTGGTAAATTATGGTCGATATGGGAACGCGTGAGGGACGAAGGAGAAATCCAAGGATTGAGGTGCGGAATATTTAGGAGCGATTACATGCTTCATCACAGACATGGATGCACCGGAGGTGAAAAAATCATCACGAATGATCGAATCAAACAAGATATTATGGACTCTGAGCTTAAGCAGGTCGAGTTTAACACTTATTCGTGTGCTGGAGGTACTCACGCCAACGTCGCGGCGAATATGCATCGATATCTCGCAGGCAAAGGAATCCATACAGCCTCTCACCTCCCGAAGAACAACTCGATTAAGTCAATTACAGAAGCGCTCGAGAGTGCTCATAAGGCATACAACACATCGGCGGACCGGAAGAGGCAAACAGCTATACTCATGACGGTACAGCCAAATAATGTCAATGTTTGCGACGAACGGCCCATCGAGTATGCTCTATCGGAATGTGAACCACCTGTTGTACTCTATCGGGTTCAGTTTAGCGACGAGGTAATACAAAAGTGTACTTTAGGAACGAACCGTGAACTGCTCTTCCAGCCGAATGCTGAGAGCGAAGCTATCGAGATTTCGGTTGTATATCAACGGGCCGGATATGACTCGCACGAATACGACCAGCAAGGCGTCCATACACGATACTTGCTTGAAAGGTCACAAGCAATCAAGTGCCCAACCATATTATCACACATAGTAGGATTCAAAAAGGTCCAGCAGGAGCTTACTAGGCCTCGGGTTCTGGAGCGGTTCTTAACCCCTGAGGCTGCTGGGATATTACGGCAGACTTTCATACCTCAATATCCACTTGATACATCTACGGAGGGGATAAAGGCTGAAGAAATAGCAATGGGAGGAAAGGCCGAGAGTTACATCATGAAGCCTTCTCTCGAAGGCGGCGGTCATAATGTCTTTGGAAAAGATATCCCGACTTTTCTCAGACCCATCCCAAGGAAAGAATGGAGTAAATATGTTCTGATGGAGAAGATACGTCCCCCATCGATACAAGGTGTATTGATCTCACCTGTGGCTGCGCACAAAGGACGGGTCGTGTCGGAATTAGGTGTGCTAGGGACATGTCTTTGGCGACGAGGCGAGCAACGCGGGGAGAAGGTCGAAATTCTCAGAAACGCTGAAGCTGGGTGGACATTCAAGACAAAGCCGCATGATGTCCAGGAGATGAGTGTTGTGAAAGGATACGGATGTTTTGACTGCCCATACCTTTTCTAGTAACACTCCATCTTTAGGGTTTGTGATGCGTGAGATGATAGTACTGTCAACAGTATGTGACCCGTCTGCTCGCATATAACCTTCCCCGCATAACAAGTATCGGCATCATATACTCTTACGTTGTATGCAGGTTCACCGTTGACCATGTGATAGATGGCTGCTCATTGGTCCTGGGCCTGAAGTTGTGCCACGGGGAGTTTAGCATTTATATATGTTGTAGTCAACTTGAGGATTAGGAAAAGGACCCGACAACACCCTCTGGGTATTCGACTCGGAACGTCCAACTATCAATCAATCAGAACGGATCAGCATGCCATATGCCGCACCGGGCGGCCCAGAGCTGGTGGCTGTAAACCTAACCACGAACATGAGCAATTTTCAGGGTTGCGTAGATGGTTAACAGTTCTTAGTTACTCTGGCGTACGTGCTTTATGCGAATCCCTTCTGCCTCTTCACTCTTCCCTCTTCCCTCTTCCACCATCCATGCAGAGCACCTCGCCATTGTACCTCCTTTCCTTGGTAGTAGGTATAGTTTCAGCCTTGTAAAAACCTGGCCTGCCAGCGTATTGCTTGCTGTAAGTGGTTACTGTAAGCCCTCTGTACCTAATTGCCCCTTTGGTCTTAAGCTGTCAGCTGGTTTCAGCGTTTAAATGCATTCAACGTCAAATAGTTCAATAGCAACGTAATGCAATTGGATGCAGTGGGGCTCATTTGCGCTTCGGAACAATTCCTTTTATCTGCAGTTTGATGCATTGTTCGTTGCAATACCTACAATTGATTGAAGGTGAGGCACTTTATTGTAGTGGTGGTTTTGGTGTGGGTTTGAGCACGGGCCACGTATACTTGATTTCATATGGTGATTTGTATGGCGAAACGCGTACCGATCCTGCCCGGATCAACGCCTTTGCGGAACTGACCTTTGCTCTTTCGGTATTTTCCAAAATCCCCTCATATTTTCGATAATATTAAGCCCAATACCATGTGAGAAGTTTAATTATAGTCGTAAAAAGTTAGGGCTGTTTTGGTGTAATGAGGCATAGCCAATAAGCATTATAGATACCTAATTAATGTTGCTCATCAAAAATATATATAAACAACATTGAACTTTACGATTAAAAGTATCTTGTAGTTATCGGATTTGCGGTATTGCGGTACAGTATTTGTAATTACCTAGGTAAACCTCAATACCCCTTATTTTCCTCAATTGCGCCATCCCCTTGCATTCTTTGTTGTAGCCATTCACCTCATACCTCATACTTCTATCATTCCGACCCCGCGTATCGTATTTATAAGCGACATCCAAGGTTACATACCTAGGTACACCAGTCACTATAGGCATCCCATATAAGTATGATAGAGGAAGACGTCCACTTTCATAATCTGTCTACCTAAATGCGTCCTCAGATAAGCTATAGAGTATCCTCGTTTCCACTCATCATTCGACGTCTTTCCATATTA
>MU388437.1:0-37925 GCA_022578535.1 Jackrogersella minutella
TCAGTCTTTTGTGCCGTCCCGCGATTCTAATTGGCCAATATTCTTGAAAAAACTGGACACTTAGCTGGCCCATGTTCAGCTTCTAAGGGGATAACCTAGTAGTAGAATTTAAACTTATCGTTAAGATCGTTTAGATAAATGCCCAGGTGGATTTTCTTTTATTCAGGATCAAATAAATTGTCTAACCTAAAGTTCTATCCCCCATGTATGATGTAGATAGGTATTGAGGTACCGGTACCTACACTATTGGATGTAAATTGTACGTACTACGTAGACAGCGGCTAATGCAGGGACGGCGCTCTATTATGTGGTGGCCTGGGCGATTCATTGTCCCAATTGGAGAGGCGCGTTAAGAATATTAGGTGTAACTCATTAAACCTTCTCTATGGGATGGATCCATGTAACCTTACGTGATAGGGGAGTTCGTCCTGTCCACGCAGCAGCACCTCGGGAGACTAGCTTAAACCTCTCCTCTTAATCATGCGAATGCCCTCCTTTAAAGTCCTTTTGACTCGTGTGGTTGACCCTAATGACTTCTGATCGCCCTGTATCCACTTAAATCGTTCTTCATTCGTTCATTATATCACCTAGGTTATACCTAAGCGTCCCGAGCAATCGAACGAACAGCATCCAATCTCCATAATCCATATGAATTACCTAGGCCTATTCATATTCATTCTTTATTATAGTGGTTACTCTGTATAAGCCGTCCAATCTTTTAATGTCACACTAGTCGTTTCTTCGAAGCAACATCTACAGGTGAACCGACAACGCCCTTACCTAGACTAGCAATTGTCATTGCATAACCTTGAGAATATCTCCTTCTAGAGTCCAAAAAAATTCATTGTTTAAGCATCGATCTCGACCCCTCGACGAAACAAATAGGGAAACATACAAGTCGATTGTCTCGCGAATCCCTGAAAAGAGCCCACTTCTATCCAGCTCCCCCTGTTATCTTGGCAGGTAACGTCCAAGGACCGACAGGACTGGGTAGTCTGTAGACCGTGGGTTGTGCGGATGAACCCAACTTGATTATTATTATTATTTTTTTACCTTCGTGTTAAGCAAATACATACATAGTTGCTATTACCGACTAACGCTTGACGCACCCCTCGATTTCTCGATTTCTCGATTTCCTGATTTCTCGGAGCCGTTCGACTTTACTTTGTCCGCTGTCGATGCACTACCTACGTAACCTGTCTCAAGACTAAATCAAGGTCAGGCGGGCAAGGCTTAAGCCTCGAGAGACTAAGAGGCTTTTTGGTTGTAGATCGGTCATTCCAGTCTCTACCACCGACCACCTTGCTTTCAACTCGAGGGCCTGCGCCTCGTGATGGAGCGGGACCTTGAGAACCAGCAGAAAAATGAAGGTTCCCCAATTCAAACGGTCCCATCCGAGGCCGAATCGAACGCAATGAGATCACCTGTCGTGAAAGACGAAAAAGACGAACGCAGAATGCCAGAGCACGATTCGATGGTGACAGTACGGTTATCAGAACCACCTTCCTTGTCGGTGAACACGGACTTGCCGCCGAACACATTGCCTTTTAGAAAGAGCATATGGGGACACGAATGTACGCCTATGAGTGCAACTGCGCCAACTGTGACAGGTGTAGGACTTGGGAAAGAGGAGGAAGTTACTACGGGGGAGAAGGTTGAAGGAGAAATGAAAACTCCGTCCGATTCTCCTAAGAATCTGCTACAGGAGCTTCAAAATACCACCACCACGAGTGAAGGTGAGGAAGAACAAGGATCGGACGAGAACGACCCAATGGATGAATCCGATACGGAAGAGCCCGATTGGGACCAATTGCAAAAGACGGAAGACGAACAAGTCAAAGATCAAGACGATAATGTATGCCTGCTCCACGCTTCCAACGCTTCTTTCTATTTTTGTCCAATAATCACGTCAAGTCAGCAAATTTCTAGCTAGACTGAGTAAGGCCAGATCTACGACGACGATGCTGACAACATTCCCCCACAATTTAGTCTACAGCCTTGCTACTAGCACGACTCGAACAAGAGAACAATAAATTAGCTACGAATCCAAAAAGCATCAAGGTCAAGGTTATCGAACAACCTCAACCCCGTCGACCTAGGCCGCCATCGATGGCGCAGATGCGAGACATGGTCAACGGGCCAACCCCGATGGCCCTACGATACTCTGTCCTTCCTCCACCACCCATGACCGATCTCGAATTCTACATGGCTCTCGTTAAGGACTATCAGCAGACGGCTGCCCGTCTTCCTACATTACTATCCAAGAAGATCCGAAAGGGAGTGCCGCCGCCATTGCGAGGAGTTGTTTGGCAGAGTATGGCTAGTGCTCGCGATAGTACTCTTCTGGAACAATTCGAGAGGCTCAGTAGCGAGTCGAGTCCTTATGAGGGAATTATCGGCAAGGACCTGGGCAGAAGCTTTCCTGGAGTGGATATGTTCCGAGACCCGGAGGGCGACGGGCAGCAAATGCTGGGAAGGGTGCTGAAATGCTTCAGCCTCTACGACCAGAAGATTGGATATTGCCAGGGACTTGCTTTCCTGGTCGGTCCTCTGTTGATGCACATGCCGGACAGTCAAGCTTTCTGCGTCTTGGTTCGGTAAGCATACACTTTTGATTACGACACATGTTGCAGTATGCAGCTAGCTAACTAGTATACTTGGTAATAGGTTGATGGAGTATTACGATCTACGATCGTGCTTCTTACCTGATTTATCAGGTTTACACGTTCGCATCTATCAATTCCGAGAACTGCTTCGACAGAATCTGCCCACTTTATCGAACCATTTGGACGAACTACAGGTCGACCCGGCCTACGTTTCACAATGGTTCCTCTCATTTTTTGCAGTAACATGCCCCTTGCCGATGCTGTTTCGCATCTACGATGTCATCTTTGCCGAAGGTGCGTCGGAAACTATCATGCGGGTAGCCCTGTCGCTTATGCGAAAAAATGAGAGCCGCATTTTGGGCTGCACCGAGCTCGAAGATGTCATGCAACTCCTTTTATCTCGCGGACTCTGGGATTGTTATCATTACAATGCCGATGAATTCGTGGACGATTTCGTTAGTTTATCTAGTGTCGTATCGAGAGAGAAATTAGCCCAACTTGAGCAGGGGTATCGCGAGGAAAAGATCGCCAGTGCCAATGCCGCGCGAACGGCCGATGTTACCACAGCCGCCTCCCGCTTTTTGGGCCGTCTGTGGACAACGAGCACCTCCTCCCCGAGATCAGGAACTCTCTCTCCGGGTTTCACCGCACCGCTGAGACCGTTAAGTATGCTGCGCCGAAGTCCTTCAAAGCAGAGTCTCGCGTCGACATTGAATTCCATGGAAGCCAGTTCCGCTAGCGTCCTTAGCACTGTCTCCACTGACGCGACCACCCTGTCTCGCGATTCTTCCAACGCGGACGACTCGTCCATTCGCGAATCGACACCAATCGTCACGAAGCAACATTCGAGTCGCAATGCTGCCGACAAGAACCTGCATACTCAGATTGAGGATCTTCTTACCGCCTTGAGTGAACTTCAACGGAACCACGCACTGTTAGCCACGCAGCTCCAACAAGAGAGGGAGGAAAGAGATGAGGACAGGAAGGCAGTCAAATCATTGCTGGATGGCCTGAAGATGAAGGCTGCCAATAAGCCGACTGAGACTACAGATGAGGATAAAAGTCACGATGACAAAGCAGAAAATAAAGATGGAGGAGATGAGTCGACTGAGGATCGACTATCTCTGTTGATGGAGACGGTCGAAGGTCGTTTCCGTGTTGACGAAGGACAGAAGCGCAGGTCGTCCTCGTTGCTGACCAAGGCACAACTTCGCGACGAATTGGCTAGAACCAAGGATCATCTTAGGATTGAGATGTCTAAGACGCAAGGTTTCAATCGCCGCATCGAGGAACTCGGACAAGAGGCCAACACAGTACGAGAACAACTTCGCGAAAGCCATCTTCATGTTCGAAACCTTCACCAGGACAAACAGCGTCTCGAGAGGCAGTGTCATACTATGCGTGTGCGAGCTTCAGCTGAGACGCCCGGATCGACGCCGGAGCAAGGAAGCTGGTTTTTATCGGGGTCTAGTCTGACTGCCGGTGGTGCTGCTGCCAGCGGAGGCGGGGCTAACAAAGGCCTTCGAGAATTGAAGCTTGGACGTAGCAAGTCGACACCCAACACGCAGTCGGCCTTCGGCTCTCGTAACACGTCGCTGGTGAGGACGCAAACGGAGCCAGTGACGTCGAGCGAACATGACGCCATCGTCCTGGAACTGGTACATGCTAAGACGGCAGAGGCGGTAGCTCGCCAGGAAGCAGACGAGTACAAGCAGATGCTAGAGAATCTACGGAAATCTCACGGAATTGCCCCGCTGGAGTCGCCTACTACGGTGACTTCGACTGCGATGGGAATGATCGGACGATTCACAACTACGATATCAGATGCAGGCAGTGGTGCTAAGAATGCTACTTCTCCTCCTGCTAGCACCGCGAGCGCGACAACACCCACTACTAATGCTGGTGGCTTCTGGGGTTGGCGGCGATAGCAGTCGTTTAGCGCTTAACAGCTTGGATGGCGCAGTATAATGTGCGGCGTTGCGAAGGGGACGATTTGGGGCAGGTTTTATTCAATTTTTTTTAACACCTAACGAAGCATTTTAGGGGAGGTAGGAATTCGTTGCATTTCTACACTTACGGCGACTTGTCCCAAAGACAGGCCGCATCTGTACGGCGGCGCATAAGCTTCATCTTACTTATCGTAATCACTTATTCTAGCCCCGTATATATAGACAGGGGTTTGTTGGCTGGGCGCTTTCTCTTCGCATTCGATGCATATTCAACTAGCTTAAAGAAAAAGGGGTATTACATGATTACTCGAACACCTCCGAACAGACAGCCAAAAGGAATGGCAACTTTGGAAAGGGGCAATCGCGCGGAGACTGATTTTGCTTCCATAGCTCGCGGCAAGAAAAGTTATAACGAAATACAAATAAAATTCTGCTTATCTCGTCGTTCCTGAAGTGCTTTGCATGCGTCCTATCTATTATGTACATATGCATGCGTCTCGTACATACTACATACTACTACTACTACTACGACAAGACTCCTATTTGATGTAGGGACTTTTCTCCAATTATGTTTTCATTATGCAGCTAGAGATAACTTGGGACGGACCTATTGATATGGTACATATGCAACTTGAAGATGATGAACCAATTGAAACGTAGGGGACCTTTTAGTGTAAGTACACACTGTCGTAGTGATGACGAGTTTCGAAGGTGTGAGGGTATGATCACGATTCCATGACCACAAGCTCATGGTCAGAATGCGTCATTTGGAACCGGTCACACACGAGGAGAAAGACTAGCGAAGTTTTCCTTCGGGGAGGCTTAGCTGGGGGGTTTTTTTTTTCGAAGCCGAGCTAGAATTGCTGGAACAGAGGTGTCGTGTGCCATCTACCTCATATGGATATCTAGCGGATAATCACATGCAATACATCCGTAGGCAAACTTACTACGTATCCCGAAAGGTGACGACATGGGGGGTTTTGGGGGGGATTGAAAAAAAAAAGAAAAAAAAAGAGTATATAGTGACCTAAGATATTGTAGTATGTAATACGAACAATGCGACGATATTTATACATCTTATGGTCATAGTTGTATCGTTTGATAGAGGTGAGTGGGACTGAATAGACTGTTTTAAATATGTGCATATTTAGAGGTATGAATACTAGAATCGTGACCGGATAAGATGACAACGTGTGACGTTCGATCCAGCTGAAATAAAAGGAACTTAAGACTTTTTTTTAGGGTCTAGATAATTCTTACTATGCAGACGCTATGATTCTCTCGGGGTTAGAAACGTTTCGAAGCAATGGATAGGTATTATTGGCCTCGGTACACTGGATGGAAATGGATAGGTGAGATGGATAAGTTTCGTAGGTAGGTGCGAATGGTGCGAATAAGGGAAGTCCCTGAGGTGTCCGAGGTGTGGCTGTTACCTACGGATCTGTACTTGGCTTCCCTGTTACTGTAGCAGCTGCACCTGCCGCTTGGTTCACCTGGGGCAATGGATTGCAATGGATGTGATGGTTGGTCAGTCACGCAGGTGCATCATGCTTGCCCTGGCGTGGCGTCATAACACCTATTTGCACTAGCCACATTTTTACCACATTTTATCAGTAAAAGCGTTAAAAGCAGCGGAGCCTAGGTTGCACGGGCAAGGAGCTTGGGTCTGTTTTAATTCTTTTTTGATGAAATCACTCCTTTTATTGCCTGGGGCATCAGAGAATCCGTCCGGTCCAAATCCACTAAGTAACTTCCCCTACCAAATAAACCTGAAATCCGAATTTCTTCTCCCGCACAAACAACCCAAACCAAACCAATCCAATCCAATCCAGTAACAGAAAATCCTACCTAACAGTTTTCCTCTTTTTCTGTTGCTTCGCCTTTCTTCTTCACCTCTCTCCCAACTCCCATACTCATCGCTCATAAAAATAAACAACAAAAAAACACCAGACCCAAAATACCTATTTATCCAAGTAAGTTCATTGCTTGTATTTGTTTGCTTACTTGCTTACACTTATTAATCGTATTGGTCTCGTTGTTGACAACAACTCAAACACTGGAGCTAACCCACAAAATTTCAGAAGGGAACATATTATCATTCCATCCGCCATCCGGCACTCCGAACTAAAAGACCCCAATACCAATACCCTTTTGATTTCTTTCGCTACCATAACAACAACCTTTTGCATCAACAACTATCATTCGCGATGGCTGATTCTGCGACTGACCCGGCTACCAATGGTAGCTCTGTTGATTCTTTGAAAGGCAGTATGGTAAGTTTCTATTAGTCTTAATCCAAGAGAGAATGAACATCATCCAGCTAACGTTTTTATAGTGTCCTCGAAAGCTAATAGAGCTACACCCCCTCGACCCTGCGAGTATCATGACAGCTAACGTTTTCTTTCCTAACCTTAGATGCCCAGGCCGCCTTTAACCAAATTTCATCTGGTACGCGCTTATTCATTACCTTATTTATCCCTACTTTCGAAGCTCTATTCACTCTGTTGGACCTTATCGTAGCTAATCTTCCATCTCACCGCAGGCCCCGTTGCCCAAAATGTAAAAGACCAAAGTGCAAAGACAACTGCCGAATTCTCCAACCTCGCCCATGCTCGACAAACACCTTCGCACCCCGCTGCTACTGGCCAGCCCTTGACCCATTATCATTCATTCTTCTCCGAGTTGCTGTCGTGGAACAACCCTCGTAAGTGCAGCTCCAGCTCCCTTGATCCTCCCTATCATGCAAACTTCATACTGATAAGGTATTATAGGAGCATCCGCCATTGCATACGCTTCCATCGTCTCTTTGATCTTCGTGGCTAGATACCTCGACGTTCTCCGATATACCTTTAAGCTCACATACCTGGCCCTCGGCGTCACCGTCCTTGCCGAAGCTGCCGGAAAGGCGGTCTTAGGCAATGGTCTTGCTACTCAGCTCCGGCCGCGCAAATACTATACTCTTCCCCGAGAAACCATCGATGGTTTGATTGGCGATGTCCACGAGCTCATTAACTTTTTTGTTATCGAGTGTCAACGGATTTTGTTCGCCGAGAATGTTACCGCCTCCGCCGTCGTGAGTACCCCGCTAATGTTATATCCGGCGTGTTATAGAAGATCTTGCTAACATAAGTTATCAGGCTGCTGTGGGAGCATTCTTATCGTACTATCTCGTCAAGATAGTCCCTTACTGGGGTCTTGCTTTGATTTCCACTACTCTGCTGTTCTTCGTGCCATTGGTCTATAGCACCAACCAGGAGCTCATTGACCACTACCTCAAGCAGGCCTCTGACGTGGTCAACAGTCAGACCGAGCAGCTGCGCCAGGTCGCCAGCAAGCACACATCGCAGGCAACGGATATTACTAAGCAGTACGTGGGCGAGTACACCGCCAAGGCCCAGCAGATGCTCCGTGGTCGATCGGCCTCCCCCGAGCTTGCGCCCAAGCCGGCCCCTCAATCCCACCTCAAGGAATCCGATTTTCCTAAGGCCCCCAAGGAGGTCCTGAACAAGGAATCGTCGGAGGAAGAGTCTAGCGAGGATGAGGAGGAGCCTCTGATCTCTGCCTAGGCTAGCACTAGGCAAACGTGGTCGTTAACGATTCCCTCCCCAGTACATAAAGTATATCCACCCCGGTTCGCGAGACTCGACTGGTATGGCACGGCAACTTTGATATGACTCATGGTATAGAAAGATACGAGACATTGCGAAATTTCGAAGCTTCCTCGACGGAAGCCTAATCATTTTCGCCTATGACTTTCCTTAACAATGAGAATGAGCCGCTATGCGGATTTGGTTTTTCCTGGCGTGGGAGTAATGGTTTCACTACCTAAAGGAATCGTTTTTTCGACTTTGGCAACCCCCTTCTTAGGCGACGGAACATAACAAGACCTGTAATCACACAACACGCTTGCGAACTTGGGAGGGTATGGCAAAACAAAACCTTTGCGCATCGGCCAGAAGGAAATCCAAATTGTTCTGACGGCATTGGAATGACGTTTGACGGGTTTAAGAAACGAAATTAAGCAGTCCCACCAAGAGGCGATATGGGGGGAAACGAAGGAAGGAACTCGCGGGTATTCAGTGAATGAGAATGGCTTTTGCAGTAGCAGTAGCATGAAGTGGTTTTAGGGCTTTGCGCGGTGCGAGGATGTGCAACGGAGGATACTTGCGATTAGTAAGATAGTTAATTTTCCACGGGTTTTCTCTTCTCCCTACTGTTGTGCACCCTGTGACTTGTGTGGATGAATGCTCGTTAGATGTAAGACGTGTAAGTCGTATTCGACGCCATGGTCTTGTATGCAGGCCTGGTGTACGTAGCTGGTGGGAGGGATTTGTGACAATACCCGGAGCTACGCTGGGTTCCAATACTGGCGGCGCGTGCAAAGTGACTGAAGACTGGCACGTACATTGGCTTGGAAGCTCAGGGGGTTAGTTTACTTCTTGGATCAATGCTTCTGTAGTTCAAAGCTTTATACGCTCTTCTCTTAGGTATTGTATCTAGACTACCCCTTAGGTTTTCATATGCCATAGCCCCTTTTCTATCTAGTTCCTGGTACATTGGATTGTCCAAGTGATTCGATATAACTCATTTCTTAACTTACTTATTCACTCATTATCTCTCTTCTCTTTTTCAACAGTGATTTACTTTGATCTCACTCAACTAATATGTAACTCCATACTTAGGTTGTCCAGCGTCTACTAACCACCCCCTCCAATTACACCGCGTATGGCAGGTAAGTCAGATAATACTAGCTCTTCATGCTGCAAGTGCTTGATTCCATTTCACAGTAGAGCGAGTATTTGAAAAGTAAAATCCTTCTAGTCTTCGACGCTCAAGAAATACTACAAAGAATATGGTATCAAGCTGAGAATGTGATATTTTCAAAGCATAAAACCGAGGACATTAAGATCGAAAAAAAGGACGGGCGTGGAATATATAAGAATAATATAATGACTTCCTTACCTTTGGAATCACCTGGTAGCCATAGTCACTACTCGCGATTACAACCCAATAATTACTTAGAGAAGACCGATTGCTATGTAGTGTACATGTACATATGAAGTATAGCAAGGAAAGCTACGCAAAAAGCATGGAGTAGCAATTAGCGACCTGGGTAACCGACTTCCCACCAACGCCTCGTCCCCCCCGAACCTATCCTGTCATCCGAGCACGGCAGAGTATTTGGCATCGTGCTGCCTTTCGTTCCTCATCAAGGTCTAAACGCGAAAGCATCAAATTCATTTCACTTGTGAAGAGGTAAGCCATCCAGAGCAACACTTGTCTGAATGACGTGACTGGACGTTGTACGATCGATAAGCACGAAGGTAACGTACTCGTCGCGAAGATTACTCGCTATCATCCATGGCGAAGTCATCGCTCTGGTCGAAGTCGTCATTAACGGCTTGCGGGACATCTCCGTCGTCATCGTCCTCGTCATCGTCATCAATGACATAGACGGGCTTCGCCTTTGCAGCGGCGGCGCGGCCAGGTCTACTACGGCCCGCGGCTCTCGGCGGCGGGGAATCGGGCTCAGCCATCTCGAGATCATCGTCTTCATCGTCGTCCATGTCAAAGACGTTCTTCTTCGGCTTGGCTTTCTCTTTCTTGGCTGCATAAACCTTTGCTGCGGGGGACAATTGTACAGCCTTGGTCTTAGCCGCCTTGGGCGCAGCCTTCTTCTTTGCAGGCGCATCCTCAGTCTTCGTCTTTGCCCCGGCAGGTCGGCCACGAGATTTCTTCACTGCTGCTCCGCCTGTGCTGCTGGCGGCGGAGGTAGCCGCTGTCTTCGGCTTTCTCACGACCTTAGAGACGGGGGGCAGGTCATCATCATCATCGGAGAGGAAACTCTCCAACTCATTCCCGCGAGTATTCTTGTGAGGCGAGGGCTTGGCCAACATCTCATAATTAGTGTCGTCATGATCGTCCAATTCTGAGGGCTTCGAGGGCTTGCTCTTAGCCTGTAAGCCACTGCTATTGCCGCTGCTGCTATCCGGTCGAGACATGGAAAACAAACTAAGTCGACCAGTCTTGTTCTCGGACGCAGTGGCGCCGCCGCTCGGAATGCCCTTGACTAAGTCACCGACATCGTCAAGCATCTTGTCCTCGTCGCTCTCTGAGTCGTCATCCACAATCCATTTTTTAGCTTTCGTAGCTGCAGTTCGTTTGCTTCGAGCAGTGGGCAGAATGTTGATATCCGAGTCCTCAATGGCTGACTCTTCCTTCTTGACCGGCTTCTTCAGCTTAGAAAAGTCATCATCCGAGAATGGATCCGAATCCGAGTTCGCTGCCCCGCTTGCGCCAGCGTCGTCCTTCTTTTTCTTGGAGCCGCCATTGAACATAGCAGCGAAACGTTGAACGGACTTTTCCTTGGGTGGTTCTTTCGGTTTGGCTGCCGCTTTGGGACCTGGCCTCGACTTCGCAGTCGGAGCGTAATCGTCATCGCCAGCCTTTGCTTTGCGGCCACGCCCAGCCCCAATCTTCTTTGAAGCGCGACGGCCCATTCTACGAATGCCAGTGCTTATTTCCGCATCAAGGCGTATCTGGTTCTCCCACTCGGCTGCAAATTCGTCGAGATCTTGGCACCAAAGATCCTTCTCACTCAGCGAGTTCAGGTGATCGCGTTCAGCCTTTTTCTTGACGATCTGATCTTTGAGACGATCAAGTCGTTCCTGAGTAAATGACCAGATGGGCATCTATTGACTGTGAGCAGATATTCCCCTGTTGATGCTTTCGTGGAAACTTACGGAAAGAAGGTAATCGTAACCGTTTGCGGCAGTGTCCTCCTCTTCTCCTTCGCCTTCCTCGACGTTGCCTTCCTCCTCTTCCTCTGATTTAGTCTTTTTTGTGTTCTGACCTCGAGGGAAAGCTTCGTACTTCCGGTCGCGAAGCTCTGCAACAATGACTTGCTTCTTCTTGCGGGACACTACTAGCTTGCCGTCCATGATCTCTTGGATAAATCTGGCCTGGCTGTTCATCTTGCGATAGTCTGCGTCGTAGACACCAAGCCAATGAGCCTGGACTAATTAGTACAATGTCTCGACATGACCCATGCTGATAGGAACTTACCTTGCGTTCGACATAAATTTGCAAGCGGTACTCATAGAATTCCTCTAAAATATCTTCCACCTTTTCGTACTTGCGGATCATGCCACGAGTGTCAAATGCGACCAAATTGGACGTCGCAACTTGCTTGACTAACTTGAACTTCTCAAGTAGACCCTCCTCCAGAGCCTGTGCCATGTACTTTTCGTCCATCTGAATCTCGAAGTGTACATTTTTGTGGTCGTTGAATTCCTTGTAATCTTTGATAAACGATGGGGTTTTTTCACCCCGGATGATGTCTTCTAGCCTCGCCTTGAAATCATCGGTCCACACACGAATGGGCAATTCAGAGATGATCACCTCGTTGGGTTTCTTCTCGTCCTGGTATGCAATACCGTTGAACTGGTAACGGTGATTCTCGGCGGCTTGTGGTGTACCCTTCCAGCCTCTGAACCACGGTGTCATTGTCACGAAAGGCTTTTCGTCGTCACCATCTTCACGTCCCATGCGCCGCCTCAAATTCTTGATGATCTCCATCGGATGATAATTAGGGATTGATGTACTCCAACCCGTGCCGATACCATCCGCACCGTTCACCAAAACCATAGGGATGACAGGTACATAGACCTTCGGTTCCATCCTTTTCCCGTCTTCAACCTGATACTCCAGAACAGGTTCATCCAGAGGGGAGAACACACGTCGCGCGAAAGGGGAGAGACGAGTGTGGATATATCGAGCACTAGCAGAATCTGAGCCGCCTGCAAGCCGAGAACCGAAGTTTCCACTGGGCTCGAGGCAGTTGACGTTATTTGAACCGACGAAGTTCTGGGCTAGACCAATGATAGTCTGCTGCAAAGACGCTTCACCGTGATGGTAGGCCGTCTGTTCAGACACGTAACCAGCCAACTCGATGACCTTCTTGTCTTTGATCAGGTTTCGCTTTAAGCAAGAATAAATGACCTTCCGCTGACCAGGTTTTAGGCCATCAACAACCGAAGGAATTGATCGCATGTTGTCAGCCATACTGAACAGAATTAACTCTCTGTTAACAAAGTCGTCGTACGTGACCTCCTTGGTTGAGTGATCTAAGTAAGTTCCAGGCACGAAATTGCCAAGCCATTCTTTACGAGCATCCGCCTTCTTCTTGGAGAAAGCGAGTTCGAATAATTCGGCCTCTTGTGGTCGCATGGTACTAAACTGCTTCAAGTGATTATCAAGATCATTGAAGTAGACTTGAGCATCCTCGTTCGAGCTGGTACCCAGACCCTTGTAGTACTTTGACTCCCATTTCTTTAATTCAGCCTGGTGCGCCTCTTTCCATTCCTCGTACTGAGGTTGGGTGAAGAATGATTTCAGCCTGAGGGGTTTTTTAGGGTTCGACCCTTGCCAGACCTTGACAATGGGTGTGATGAATTCTTGGAAGAAGTCTGGGATCTTGAGAAGTGAAGGGTACTGGACTTGGAGGAAATTGATGAGAAGGCCTTTAATATGGCTACCATCATGATCTTGATCTGCCATGATCATGAGATGTCCATATCGGAGGGATTTGTTGTCCGTATAAACCTGCTTGTGCTTCAACCCGAGAAATTGCTTGATATTCTGAATTTCTTGGTTCTTCATGATCTGATCAATTGAAGCATCACGAACGTTGAGCATCTTACCTCTAAGAGGGAAGACACCAATGCGGTCGGGATCCAATATAGCACGGCCAGCAACAGCCAAACTCTTGGCGGAATCACCTTCGGTCAAGATTAGTGTACACTCATGTCCATGCTTGGTACCCGCCAAGTTAGCGTCGACAAGTTTGGCATTGCTAATTCTCGATCTTTTGTTGCCATCACTCTTCGCGAGCATCTTGTCAGCTTTTGCTTCCGCGAATTGAATGATATTGTTGATGGCATCCGTCTGGCTAATCTTCTTGAGGAACGGTTCACTCAGGACACATTTGCTTCCAAACTGACTCATTTTGGTGGTCATCTGCTCTTTGGTCTGTGAGTTGAAGGCCGGGTTATTGACTAAGCAGTTGATGAAGATGAAGATGTGGTTACGGATATGGTTGGCCTTTAGTGTATGGCCCTTCTTCTTCTTGTTCAACGTCTTCAAGAGAGATTCGCAGATCTGATCAGAAATGTAGTTGACATGAGTACCACCTGTAGTGGTAGCGATAGAATTGACGAAGGAGACTTGTTGAAAAGAGCCGTCCGAGACCGCAAAGCCAATCTCCCATCGAGGGTGGCCTTTGCTGTCTTCCAGGATAACCGTGGAATTGCTAGCGTCGCTGCCCTCCTCGTCGCCTCGTTCACGGGCGATAGCCTTGGCGTACATCTCGCAATACTTTTTGAAGTCTAGCTTGAGGTAGGTATCGTTGAGATAGACCTTGACGTTGCGAACGGTACCGGCCATGTCGTAGACTCGGCGATAGAGTAGGGACTCGAGGTCATCGTCAATACCATTCGGCATGCCAAACCTTGCCCAATCTGGTTTGAAGCTGACACGGACGAAGTCGGCAGACTTGCTACTTGAGATCTTTGCTTTGTCCATCTTGCTCATGTTGTCTCTCCATGTCTGCTTGTACCTCTTCCCATTCTTCGAGTCCTGGCACTCCAGAGTGAACTCGGTACTGAAGACGTTACAAAGCTTGGCACCATAACCGTTTCGACCACCTACGGTTTTCTTCTCGTCGTCATCGAAGTTAGAACCGGCAAGGAGGTGTCCGAAAACCATTTCCGGGATATAGACCTTCTCCTTATCATGCATCTCAACCGGGATACCTTTTCCGTTGTTCTCGACGGTGATCTTTCCTTCTTCACGGTTTATGGTCACCTTCATGTACGTCATACCCGTGTCACGCTGCTTGTTGTCGGCAGCATTGACAAGAATCTCGTCGAAAATCTTGTAGAGGCCGGGAACAAACCCAACCCTGTGCCGTAGTTCCATCTGATTGGTCTCCTTGTTGAAAACCCACATCTGCTGTTCCATACGCTCAACAGAGCCGATGTAAGTATCCGGTCGCTTGATGATATGTTCCAATTGTGTCAGCTTCTGGTATGTCTCCGTAGCCGTCTTCTTCTTAGTCGCCTTTGGGCTTTCATCGAGCATCATGCTATCATTCTCGATTTCAGCCAAGGGAGGACCAGCAGACTTCTTGGAGGCAGGGGCCTTCTTCTGCTTCTTTGCACTCGGAGGGGTGTTGGAGAAACCCGAGGCCTCGTTGTCGTCGTCATCGTCACTGTCGGGCTTTGAGCGCTTCTTAGGGGCAGCCTTAGCACTCTTTAGGGTTGTCTGAACCATTTTCTTTGATGCAGTCTTGGCTGCAGGTTTCGATGCAGCTTTCTTCGGAGCGGCCTTAGCTTTGGGCTTCTGCAAAGGCGTGTTAGCACTACAGATGTCCGAGGATAAGAGTGAGTAAATGTTGTCAATTTAGATAATCCAAAAAACAAGGGTTTTGCATACTGCAACGGGCGAGTAGCCGTCAGATTCATTGTTGACGTCGTCGCCAAAGACCGAGTCGTCATCCATGATGTCCGAATCCATGATGAACGTTCAAAGTTCCGTCGCGCGTTCACACGCGGCGTGGAAAATAACGTAGACGAATATCTGGCTTGTGATATACACTTGCCGGAGTTTGTTGGATTGAGAAAAGAGCGTCTCAATAGACTAGAATTGTACGAGAGTTTCATTAATAAAAGCAGATTCAGCTTTTGAAACACGCGTTGAATTGAGAAAGTGTGTTTTTAATTAAATTCTTCGTAACTAGGGAGGAGGGGGGGGTTCCGGGTTGTTACAGGGCAGCCTCGTTGTTGTTATGTTGTTGTTATCCCGTGTAGTGTAAACAATTTGATTTTTTATTACTGTAACAGGGAGTCGCGTCTGTGGGGATGTGGGACTCGGGAGCCGGACTAATATAAAAATGGTTCCAGCGCGTTCTGCGGCTAAACATCGGGTGTGAATACGTGGTAGGAGTGTTCCAAGGTATCGTGGCGGTGGCTGCGTTGGTAGCGACCCTTAACGCTACCCTCATCAAAATGGGGAGTCGTGATCGGTACAGGTAGGTAGGTACACCCTACAAGTATTCAACGATACAATACAATACTTGTCCCTATCAAGGTGACTTGGTTTCGTACCTCACTTACCTCTTATAAATGTTTGTATCGAGACAACGTGAACAGCTTCGTTGGCTTTCCAACTCATGAGTAACCATGATTCATGGTATCCCTTTTAGGTAGTCGGCGAGGATGGTCTACTTACTCATCGTGTCATCCTCTTATCAATCTCCTAATGTTCTCGTCTATGGTCATATGGAGAACATACATACATACAGTATGATCATGGACCATTCCTATTCTTAATAGAATAGAAATCTCACCGCTATTGGCTCGCTCCTAGCCTTGATTGGATCTCACTTATTTGCCCGTTGCAACAACGCCTACCTGCCTGAGCCTAGCGAGATCAAGTTATCTAAGGACAGCATCATGCTAACTACACCTATCTACAATCTCGTCCGCCTTCGACCCCCGAACCCTTTATTTCAGTGCGTACCGGAGGATCTTTCCCCCCTACCTGTATACTTATCGCCTATGATTATTCGTCCTACCAGAACACATGGCTTCTAAGAGTCTTCTACGAGCAATTGGTGCGTAATTCTCCGCAGGCGTCGTGTTACCCAATTTAGCAACGTTTCCTAGGATGCAAAAGAGACAAGAAATTTCCCGAAGTCGACTGTACGTCCCCGTGGCTTTTGTTGCAGGGTCACACCACGCATGGAAATTGTTAAAGCCGTTTCCTGCCATCCCACGCTGTATGACAACAGGTAGCATGGCAATCATCATCTGAAACTTTCGATCTTACCCGAAGTAGCCTTGCTGAGCCTCAAGCCAAACCCCTTTAGGGAAAAGGAGAGGCGAGAGAGCCGACGAGGCCGGATCGTTAGTTGAGGTCTATGCCATCTGCCTTCTCTGCCGCCGGTTCCATCACCCGCGTCTATTCAGTGTGTTGATGACATGCCCAGGATACCCTATCCACACTCCCGTCTGCCGGAACGGGTGGGGCAATCTAGCTCTGGCATGACCTGCCAACAGCAACAGCAACAGCAGCAGCAGCAGCAACAGTATGAGAGAGCTTGATGGAAAATAAACGTCTCATACATATAGATCAGGCACAGGACCTGATTTCGAGTCATTTCTGTACTCTATGAGCGGTTATGTATAATACCTTCTCCGTGCTTGACTCTTGTTACCTCAACTCATGTAATGCATTATCTTCTTGTGTTTGTTAAGCACCCATTTGCGATAATGCAATCTGCTTGGTGCTGTAAAGCCTGGTCCCATAGCGGAAGGCCGCAGGACCTAATGTAGTTAGGACCACAGCTTGTTGAGAGACATGTCCAGGGGGCCCGATGACTCGAGGCTTAGTGTCCCACGAAGGTAGCATACCAACCACTTTCTATTGGAGCCCTTGGGGGGTGAATATGAGGTGACTGGACAATTTCACTTCTATCTAATGTATGGTCGGAAGAAAAAAGAAGTCGGACAATGAGGGCTTTCTTCGAATCATCCAGGTACGCCGTCGAATTTTATACAGATATTCTCCTTCAATCCCTTCCATCGAACCAAGCATTACACTGGTAAGGCTCGTGACGTGCAGCCCAGTTACGCAGGAAATCCCCACAAGAAATGATCAATCTACAGGTACTCATAGATGGGCTATTACTCACAGAGCACGCTTGTACCTTCATGAGTAATATTTCAAAGTTAGATAGGGCTCCGCTTCTGTGTTTCCCGGGGAAGTGTCCATCATTTGTTCGTACGTCGCTTGACTGTTAGGTAGAGAGGAAACATGGGTTGGATGTGGTAACATCTGCAATCTCCACATCCACGACATTCGCTGCCGACGGGAAGCCCCTTAAGGTGCTTCCAATGCTTCTCGAAATACTGAGAGTATTCTTTTAATCCAGAGAAAGAGTTCCTACGTGGTCCCCGGATAGGCACAGAGCTCTCCACCGAATGAGTCGCCTTTGCGGCGGTCAAGCCCAAGACGCTTCCTCTCTTTCTGTCTTAGACGGAAGAACAACGAAGAACTGCGCGGGAAAAAGGTCCTAGGGTGACATTCTGGGCATACCCCCTTACAAGATGGCAGGCACTGGGTACACGTGTGTCGAGTCTAGCAATCGGTGTCTAGGATCCAATATGCTTATCACAGGAGTTTCTTTGTTCTACCCTCTTGGGAAACCAACTAGCCTAGTAACTTGGACGGCACTATATGCAGCTTCCCGCAAGGTTGCTTTCTGTCAAAACTCCTCTATCCATTTCCAAACAATCCTAGTCCCTGTTTGGGCTCTCCGTGGTAAAGTATTTGCTGTGCCAAACTCATTTGCTGTCTAGCGACAGATCTTCTGCGTCATGCGGTCGCCTGTGATCGCCCCTTTTGGGCCAGAGCCTGGACTGGTGAGATGTAATGAAACCGACCTTACCTCGATGCTGTCCTAGAATCCACGGATCGACGTGATACATCTTAACAGTGCTTGGGAATATCTCGTCGGCAAGGCTCCCGGGATCGAGCGTATCGTTTGGCGATCTTGGAGTCTTCTGTTCCCGAAACTGCTGCTCCGTCAGGACGTTGCTCTACCGGCTAGCGGTTCTCCTTTCGCCACCATTTTAGTCCTCCCGGATCCGCCCTTCTCTCGTCTAAGATAGATACACTAGGACCGCTTCGGCCGTTTCCCTCCCTACTTTTGAATCTCCCTCCGTCACCTATCACTTCGGGGGCTTTGAACTCGATCTTCTAAAGAGCGGTGGGCGTACACAAACGGACTCCTCTACTCTCACAGGTCGATTCCAAGACAAGTTTAACAAAGAAAGCTGCACCGAATACCACGATCAACAAGGCTGCACCGGACACCGCTCCAAGTGTTCTGCAGATAGCTGCATGACTGGGTACAGTCAAGAAAGGAAGCAATCTCGGTCCCCTTGTACCAGCATGGGCTCGCCGTCTCGCGAGGGCGTGCCTCAATAGTTCATCTGTTTGCCAAGTTCAAAAAGGACTTGGCTTCCTCTCTCCCCTTTCTGACTTGCCGCTGCAAGAACTGCCTGTCTTGAGTCTTCCTACCTAATCCTCCTCCGGACCTTTCGTAGATAGTCCATCCGCAACTTTGCTTGCATCAGTGCTCCATCGGTATTCGAGACATTTTGTCTCCACTAACACTCACCGCCATGCTGTCACTGGCTTCTCTTCTTAATCCTGCCCCTCCGGGGCCACCAATCAACCGGTTTCCTCCAAGCCCAGCCTCGTCGTCGTCTCCAACGACTTCTCTGCCGGACGAGTCGGGTCTTCTGGGTGAACCTATCATGGCGAAGCAGAAGATGTCCAAGGGTGCGGCAACCTACCCTACAAGCAGGCCCAAGGGTGTCGTCAACTTCGCCCCATACGAGAGGCTCGACGAGGCGTCGCTCCGCCAAGTTCGGAAATTTCGCGTCCATCCCCTCGGGAAAATACAGGACCATTCTCGGCACATCCCCTATAACAGCGGGAAGAAGGATTTCCACGAGAAGACGGGTCGAGAAAGCTTCGAAGGTAAAAAAAGAGAAGAAAGAACAAAAACCTTGAAGACAGGATGGTCGGTTTGTTGACCCGAACGCAGTATTCCAGTATGATTTCAAAGTTCCCGGAGACGAGACCGAGTATACGGTTATGTGGGATTACAATGTCGGCCTCGTCCGCATGACCCCTTTCTTCAAATGCTGTAAATACCCCAAGGTCAGCCTATCCTATTACCTCGGGGAGACAGAAAGAACCACTTTTGGATTTTGGGACTAACTACTCCCTCTAGACCACGCCAGCTAAGATGCTGAACCTAAATCCCGGGCTCAAGGAGATCACGCATAGTATCACCGGGGGTTCTATCATGGCTCAAGGTGCGTGCCATAAGCAGACCACATCGCTCAATCTACAAAAACTAACAGGTCCTCGTTAAAAGGCTACTGGATGCCATACCCGTGCGCCAAAGCCGTGTGTGCGACATTTTGCCATAACATAGCAGGGGCTTTAATCCCCATATTCGGCCCCGACTTCCCCATGCTCTGTACGCCATCAGAGGCGCCAGAGTACAGCCGCATGATCATCGACCCGAAGCTCGTGGTGCAGTGCACCGGGGAGGCGGAGCGTTTCCGCAGGCTCTACAGCAACTCCATCACCTCGGGCGGCGGGAGGGTCAGCCCGCCGCGTGATCGACGACCCGTATTCCGGGGCCCCTACGACGACCCCAGACAACAACCGCAGCAGCACTACCGCCGCCACCAGATGCGGAAGCCCTTCGCGATGCCCGACAGCCCGTACGCCACGGACACGGACAGCGACCTGTCCCCCGTGGTACCGGAGCGCGGCGGCATAGCGCACCGCGACCGCTTCAGCTACTCGCCCATGGCGCCGCCGCCGCCGCTAGTCACGCCGTCCCTCCGCCCCACCAGCAGCGGCTGGACGCCCGCGAACGCGGTGCTGCCGCGGCACTACGACGCGCCCGGCCCGAGCCCCTGGCTGAGCGCCGTCCCGCGCTTCACCACGGCGGCCCACCTCCCGCCGTACCCGTCGCCGCGCTCGCAGCCCCAGCCCTGGCGCGGGGGCAACAAGAGACCGGCGGACCACGTCGAGGCCGACTACGGCGGGGGAAGCCAGACGACGGGGTCAAATATACCAGCTGCGGCCCCTACGAACCCCCGCGATAGCTGTGGCAAGAACAAGCCGTCGGCAGCCTCGCCGGCGATCCTCGGCGCGGACAAGAACGCGGCGCTGCTCTTGATGAACCTGAGCGTTAGGGACTCGCGTGGCAACAGGAGCGCCGGCGCCGGCGTGACGTCGGAGACGAGCTCGCCGCGCGATGCGGAGTTCCCCAGGATCAAGAGGATTAGGGCTAACTCGATGTAGCCGTCTATCTATTAGGAGTTAGGCATTTTTAAAAAGGGGGGGGGGCAGGGCGACGATACCTACTACAATCTTGTATGGCAGTGCATAGGTAGACAGGTAACTCCGTTTTGATATGGATAGATGGCTTGGTCGGATTCTAAACAGGAGGGATCCGTTGATGACAGGGCAGCTGGAGTTTGGGGTCCCAGGTAGGCATCAAATATGGGCAGGGCGGCAATCTACGAAGTATCTACATAGACGGGCTGCTTTGGCTTCCCGCTGACTGCCATACTGAATGAAAACAAAAACCGTTCAACTAATGACTCAGCCCTGATCATCCCATCACTCAACACGTACCTAGGGTAAGTAGACGATCTGACGTGCAGACCCACGTTTCTCCTTTTATTCATTTTATTCTCTTTTCTTTCGTCGATCTATGACCTACCCGCCCCCCTTCTCCGCCGCCTTCTTGGCTTTAAACTCCTGCACCCAAGCCGCCGCCTTCTGCTTGGGCAGCACGAAGAACCTAACCACCTCATCGACCACCTCGACATTCCCAGCCGACAGCACCTTGAGCAAGGGCGCCTTCTTCCCCACCTTGACCAGCCCCCCGCCCAGCGTCTCCATGTAGCACTCCACGCCCGCGACGATGTACTCGCCGGCCGCGTCCCAGGGCAGGGGGAAGACGTAGGCGAGGTGGTCGGCCAGGCACTGCGTCTCGTCGAAGGCCTTGATGAAGTCGGACTCCAGGTGCGCGGGGTACAGCAGCACGGTCGGGAAGCTCAGCGAGCTGCGCGGGTCGTCCGGGTCCGGCAGCAGCCGCACCCCCGCGTCCTCCATCTCGGGCGGCTGGGCCGTGGTCCGGGTCCGGATCTCCCGCGCCTTAAGCGCGCCCCGCACCAGCCACTCCCGGCGCCTCTGTTGCGTTGTTCTCTCGTTCTCCCTTTGCTGCTTCGCGGTCGCCTCCTCGTGCTTCTTGATGATCTCCCGCGCCACGCCTCTCAGCGCGCTGTTCTGCTCGTCGAGCTCTAAGCCCCGCGCGCAGGCGTCGTCGGCCTCTTCGATCCGGCTCACGGCTAGGAAGGCTTTGGCCGAGCGGTAGTACGCCTTGACGTTTGTCGCGTTGAGACGCAGGGCCGCGCCGCAGTCTAGCCAGCAGCTGCGGTAGTTCTTCAGCTCGAGGTGGCAGGCGGCGCGGTTCACGTATAGGGACTCGAGCACGCCTCGCTGGCTCTTGACGTCGTCCTCCTTCTCCTCGGTGTTCGGCTCGCCTTTCGCGCGCTTGCGCTCCTCGGCTGCCAGCACGAGCACGCCTTTGGTGTAGAACTCTTTGGCGTCGGCCCAGCGTTTCGTGCGGAAGCACTCGTTGCCTTGGTCTTTGAATTCGGAGGCCACTTCAAAGGGCGTGCCTTCGTACGCGAGAGCCTTGAAGGCTTCAGTGTCGTCGTTCTCCTCTAGCTCCGTCATGAAGAACGGCGTCTTCTTTAGCTCTGCTACCACTTCGTCTACCGTCTTTTTTTCAGTCATGGCTCGGCCAGGGGAGAGTTCCGGGAACATGACTGCGGGTGCTGGTGAATTTTGTACCGGGTTCTGTGTAATATCTTTCTGTGATTGAGGTTTCTCACTGCCTGCTTCGGAGACATTGAGGCGCTTTGCGACCTCATCTGAGATCTCTTCAATGTGCATTACGAATTGTAGCCAATCTAAAAAATCTTGAGTATTTATTCTTCTCCTTTTAATGAGAAATTATAGTTCGATATGGTTGAGATTATTGCATTACTTGAAGTTGTTAAAGTGATATCGACGTTGTGGTTTTTTGGTACATAGTATAGATTTTCACAGTGCATAATCCCAATGACGTCGATTTATTACACACCATCCTGCATTTGCATGAAAATATGCATATAGGCCATATAGAACTAGAGTATCTCGATAACCTCAATAGCCCCTGGATTATATTTGAGAAATCACATTTCCCAAGTTTAGGCCTATCAAATTGAAATAAGGCTAATTTCTCTCATATTTATGAAATACGTAAACCTATCTGTGCAATATTTATTTACAAATCTATGAACACGTACTTTTCTATCCATACTTTTCTTTCTTTTTTGCCATCGCGCCGTCTAGATTACGCCACAACGCCATTCGCTTGAGCTTCCCTTTTTGCCTCATCCACTGGCACCGACGCCTGTCTCCCATTAATCTCGGTAATCGCCTGCTCTATAGCCGCTAGGAACCTAGTGACTTCATCCTCCGTACCAACCGTGATACGCAGACACCCTAGACAGCCATGTTCTTTACCCCTAAACCTAACCACAACTCCCTTATTCTCGGCCAAGGTTTCGTACACCGCTAGAGCTGTCACATTGTCCGGCTGCCCCTGCGCATTCAATATCTCAAATAACAAAAAGTTGCTCGCTGTACCGCCACGTAGGCGTCCTATGCCCTTGATCTTCGGCAGCTCCTTGACCATCCTATCCCGCTGTCGCACTAGTATCTCTTTATTAGACCGCATCACCGACAGGCCTTCTTTTGAGACGACGTATGACGCTAGCGCGCTGGTCGGGCTGGAGATGTTATACGGCGCCTTGAGATTGTTGAGTAGGAGCGTGATGGGTGGCGCTGCGAACGCCGCGCCGAGCCGGATACCCGCCATGCCGAACGCCTTGGAGAGCGTCTGCATGACGACGAGGTTGGGCCACTCGGCAACCCACTCCGCCAGCGACGACCCCTCCGGCGCAAAGTCGATGTAGGCCTCGTCGAGCACCACTACCCCGTTCCATGTTGGGTGTTCTAGGATCTGTCGTATGTCCTCCTTGGCGATCACCGACCCTGTGGGGTTCCCTGGGGAACACACATAGACCATCTTAACGTTCTGCTCGGTCGAGAGTGTCTCCGTCACCTTGGCGACGTCGAGCCCGAACGTCGGCGCCGGTAGCAAAGGCACCTTGACTAGGCCGACGTCGTTGACCTGAGCCGATACGGAGTACATGCCGTATGTCGGGGGGCACACTACAATGCGGTCCCGACCGGGGACGCAGAAGCATCTTAACAGCGCATCGATAATCTCGTCGCTGCCCACACCGACGAACAGGTTGTCCGGAGTGATGCTCTTGTCCGTGTGGTGGTGTGTATTGCGCATATGACAGAACAGCTGCTTCAGATCCCGCTGGTGGGGATCCGGATATCTGTGCAGGCCCAAAAAATCGATATCGACCCCGGAGCCGGTAGATGCAGCGGACACTGTAGCTGGTGTTAAAGACGGCCCACAGGCGTTCTCGTTAGCGTCGAGAAGAATATTTGTGCCATCGTCCTTGTAGTCACTACGGTGCGTATAAGTATTGGTTTGCCAGCATTGAATTGGTATGGTTGAGTCTTACTCCCGCGCACAACGGTATGGCTCTAGAGCCAATATATTAGGCCTTGCGCATGTCTCGAGGTTGAAAGGCGACATGATGAACCCAGATAATAACCAGCAACACCTCAGTTGCTTTCCTCCAGAAACTAATACAGTCAATTCTCACTTACATCAATATAATTATTTTGTAAACTTATATGAAGGAGGTAGTGAGTCACGAATCAGATCGCAAGGGTATATTTTCTTAACATCGTCATATTGCAATCGAAAGTCCGATCGGAGTGGTTAGAAAATAAAATTTCAATTGATAAATTAGGTGGGGTCGTGATACTGCCTATATGCATATATGTATTAGCTAATACTTCATATATCTACATAATATGTTCTAAGTCCATCGGCGCTGAAGGAAGCGATGATTGTGACAACATACCATAAATAATAGAGATGAATTGATTTCATGGGTAATTATTCATAATTCTCTTAATGTTCATTAAACTTTTATCAACAATCCATAACTTCGCTTTGTCAAAATCACCTCAATGGAACTGTCAGTGCATGTGAGATGATTCAGGGGCCATAAGCGAGTCGGGCAAATATGAATTTTGTTGTGATGCTTGGTTTGCAAATTGCTTCTTTCTATCGGAGGTCTAGTCATGCAAAAGACAATACTAACTCACTTTAGTTTTGCGACTCACATGGTGTACGTACAAGTATAACTACCTACATATGTGGCATACCTGACAGAGTACAGAGAAACAGTTTAAATACATTACACTACATATACAGATTTCTCCCTTTCCACCTTTTCTTTAACTTACAACTATTCAATATAGCTTGGTAAAGGGGACAGTCTACCGAGTCTCTACCTTACTTCAACTGAGAATGACATCAAATTGTCTCTATCCGCAGTCCTGTCACAAAAAAAGTAATTAAATATGCCTATCAAGCTGACTGGTTAGATACCAGCCAGCCAGCATCTATGGCAAGGCAGTCATGAGGATCAGCTCCGAGGTTTCACTAACGTCCGAAATAGTTGTACCATTGAACGGCACTCTAGCTCTGACTCGATGTAAGAGGGTACTCTAGACGTCCTATACCACAGACTCAAGCTAAGGTTAACAGGTACACCAGAAACACCTTGATAGGAGAACCCGTTGTCCCATCTTAGGTGGGTCATTGGTTCGTATCAGTTCCCACAAGTGTGCGGTAGGGCTTTCAATTATATATCCGTCCTTCGGACGTAAAATAGTTATTATCGAAATCCTTTTCTTTTTTGAATCATGCGACTCTGCTACCAACATTACGCAGCACTCCCTAACAACCATAGCCGCCATGTATTTGGCTCAACAGTAATTATCCATCCGCCATTCATTGAATACAAACCTGATGTTGACCTTCGCTAGCCGCGCCAACCCTGCCGATGTTTATATCAGACTTGCTAGACGATCTTCTGATGTGGCTTGTCCATTCGAGCGTCATCGTCTAGCAGAGCAACTCAATTAAATCTATCAAGATTCAACGAGAAGATCAAACGTGGGTACTTACTACGTTCTTCAGAATCTTGGGAATACCGCATCCTGGAACCAAGAGTCAGAATCGATGGTCAAAGTTCTATGGAGTGGACAATAAACTCTTAGAACTTTTATAAGGCCGTAGTCGCAAGCGAAAAAAGTCGGATATGTCGAATACACGGCAACGAAAGATCCTGGGAGAGAATGGTTTCGTTTCTCTCCCAACTGTTGCTGCAGACTTGCTTGTACAGACTGTCATAGGCGAGCTCAAGGCAAAACTTGAGCCCCAGATAACTCCAAACTCCCCGGCGACATTCATCGACAGCAACCGGGAGCACATATCTATTTAGCTTCAAAAGGAAGCGGCTGTTCTACATTAAGCATTAAGGCACATCGTCCTGAACCACAATGCAGTATAGCAAGCACGAGACTAGGCTTGTTTCGATGGCGAAAGCGCTCTTCGATATGAACATCAGTTTTTTGCAAGATTGGACGAATTGAGATCGATACTTCAACTTTAGACACACATTTTAGAAGTTATCAAGATCTTCGACCAGCGACAAGCTGGCTCCCACCACAGACGGGCGGAGATAGGTATATTGACCACAAGGAACTCCTTGCCGTCGGGCTGGGTTTGAATAAGATCATAGCACACCTGAGATCTCAAAATCTCACATTTTTACTATCAGGCAATGTCGCGATCGACGGCACAAGATGATGAACAGCGGATAAACCCCCAGCTTAGAAGGCCTCTGCAAACTAGCAAACCCACCATTTCACTCGAAGAATCGCGTGAGAGTTTAGCGGCAGAATAACCTCCTTTTCCCCATTACTTGGTAGGGAGCCACCAAGAGCAACATATTAGAGGTCTCAGAGGAGAGGGATACATGGACAGAACACGCAGAAACTGATAATCAATTTCTGCCCCTACTTTTTGTCGTCATTTGTTTGGGCGATGGTAGCGACACTAGTACACGAGAGCTCCCCCAAGACGCAAGAAGGCTATGGAACATACTGAAATAGATTGCGGAATGTCATTGGATCTATTAGCGGTGCGGGCATGTACATGTATCTGTAAGGTGGGCATCAGAATTGCGGCTTCATACTATATGCAGTATCTCACAGGTTTCACTCGCAACATACACAAGGTGCCTCAGAAGAATATAGTATCCTACTACGTCAAAGTGTCTGGTAATCATCATAATAAAGCAAATTGGGAATAGGGCAACTCAAACGCCAAGTGCTATGTCAATGCCCCTTTTTGATATATCCAATATCATTACATCATGCAAAGCCCATAATCACAACTGAGCCTAAAAGTAGTAGGGCGCATCGCCAATCAAGAAGCGTGCCGCTCGCAGAATTCGGTTGTTCCGTAGGGGAGGGCGAGGGTGAGGGCGTGGCTGTCGATGACGACGAGGTGGAGGCCAAGCTTGTCGGAGACGGTGAGCTGACCGCGCCCTTGACGTGCTTGATCTGGCCGGCCTTGAAGGGGGGCAACGCCTCCTGAGAAAGAAGGCCCTGGACGGTCTCTAGCGCCGTCATCTGCTGGCCCAATCCCGTCACGCCATCAAACTCGCCGACATACCACTTCTGACCACACACCGTGCCGTTAGTCCCGCCGGAACAGGCGTTCGCGGCCGCAACGGCAGACGTGTTCAACAGCGTCTGGACATGGGATAGCGTCGAAGGCATCATGCGCGTCGTCGCCCACATGAAGCGGGAGAGGTAGCCCTTGAACGACTTCATATCGTTGTCGCAGAGCTCGTACGGCTCGCACGCGCGCTCGTACATGACATTTGTGGCGTTGGGGTAAGGGCTGAAATACGAATTTCCCGCCGCCTTCAACAGGCCCGTCGTGCGGTCCCCCCACGTCTGATTGCCATTCGTGTAGTTGTACAGCACGGCGGCGCCGTACATGTAAATGCCATGGGCGTACGTGAACGACACCTCGTTGATCGTAGCACAGTTGTCGTTGATGCTGGCCCCGTCGAACACGTTGAAATCCTTGTCCACGAAACCTACGGAGGCGGACCAGTCCCAGACCCTCTGCGCCCACTCGAGGTAGGTGTTGTTGCCGGTGGCGCGGGCGAGGCGCGCGGACATCTGGAAGAAGCCGCCGTTGGAGACGCTGTTCTTGTACGTTAGGCCGTTGGGGTTCGACTCGAAGATCTGCCACAGCAAGCCCCCGCCGCAGCTCGACGTGTTCCACCGCACCACCATGCTGTTCCAGATATTTGCCGCGATGTCAAGCCACGGCGGGACTGAGTCGTCGGGCTGTGGAAAGTTGCGCTCCGCCGCGGCTAGAATCGCGAATGACCAGAAGGCTTGGTCGTCATTGCCCTCGGACCCATAGTGCAGTGGCATCATGAAGTCGAATGCAGGCCCTACTTGCGACAGCAAAGCCTGCGTGATCACGTCGTCGTAACTCGAGTCCCCTGTATAGTGCGAGTAATCCAACATAGCGCCCCAGGCTGCACCGGCTTCCCACCAATCTGTTTCTAGGGTTAGCAATGGTTTATGCAGTGGGGAAACAAGATGTCTTACAGTATGGTTCGGGGAAGACAGCAATAGTCTACGAGACAATGAGTTAGCTCTAGCTTAGACAAATCGGAACTGGGGAGTCATACTTCTGGGGTATTGGTCACATTTCCGGTGTACCAAGCCATTAGTTCATAGGCAAGCGTGCTGGCCACGCTGCGTACAGATGCTGCACACATATCAACACATATCCTTAGGAATTCTATAGGGGGTGTGATATGTACATACCGGTGTCAGTGATGTTGATATCTTTGGGTAGTATAAATGCCGCTGCCAGCGCAGCAGCTCGAACTGATTCTATATGCATGTTTCGTGGGTATTGGTGGAAAGAATTTGTATCGCACAGCGACCTCAACTTGTATAAATGTTCCGGAAATTGCAGGTTTTATTTTGTACTCTTGGTTGTGTAGGTAGGCAGTTGCTTGTACTTCCGCTTCTCAATAATCGAGGAGGAACACTAGGTGTAATGTAGCGAGCACTCTTAGGAGGCAGAAGAAGCGAATGAAATCTACAATTCGTCGTAAGAAACAGAGGTGAACGAGATGACGTCGTTTTCTAGGTTATGGACAGGTAATGAATGACAAAATTTCTAGGTACAAACGATGTGTTGAGAGGTCGAACAATAGACTCTATGTGATTGTCTAAATATTCACAATAAGCAAGGAAAGGAACGAGCAAGAGGCGAAAAAAAAAACCCCGGGAAGAAAAGAAAGGGCAATCAACGCTGATTGAACGAAAGGAGACAGCAAAGAAAGTGTGACTTTGACCTATGACTTGAATAGACTCATATTCGAGAACCTACTCAGTTACTGAGAACATACATCCGTAGTGATGTGAATGGGAAACAAGGTCATTATATTCAAGATCCCAAAGGAGCCATGATGAAATGACATCCCCAGGCACACAAAGAGTGGCTGAATCCCAGTCATAGCTGTATCGAGTTTATTGGTGCTCACTGTAGGAAACCAGGTTACATGTTCCCTGTCAGCATCAGCAGCCACCGACAACCACATGTTAGTACGTAAGGCTGTAATGGGATATGCCTTGGTTGGTTCACACGATCGTCCCGGGGAGGAGGAATAGAACGATCTGTTTTGCTAGCGACGGATTCCATATGGGGAAATGAGAAAGGAACGGGCTTGGCAACTATTACCACGATGCCCGAATCCAACAGCCAGGATGACAGGTCAAGCAACCTTGACGATCTGTACAACGATTCCTCGGGCCGTGACGTTTAAAAAGTTGATGCCATTTGGGAAGGACGAGGAAGGACGTGTCGTCAAGAAGGAGCCCCGCGATGGTCCAGAAAGATCGAATTGGATTTTCAGGGGGTTCCAGGGGGCATGTCGGTGATCTCTTAGCTGCTACGTAATAAGGCAATGGCGGGGTCTGATTGGTTATCGAGTTAGCACATCTCCCGACGGGGCTTGGGCCCTGGGGCATTTGAAACATGAAACAAGAGGAAGAGGATGTCAACTTCCTAATTCTTCTCAACTCAATTCTGGAAATAAACCTTTCGATCTTGTCTTTGCCGCGCGACTGCATCTGAATGCACCTATTTTTACCACTACTCATACTATTCCCACCGCTTATCGAAACTTCCAATATATGTTTGTCTCAACCATCACGACCGAATCCCACGTGTACCTCCTTCGGTTATAAAATAGCTTGCCATGCCCTTTACATAATTATTCGTCGAATTTCTCGTATTTCCCACAGTTTGCGTGAGTTACTTTGGATGAGCTGGCATAGCAAGAGCTGCGTCGAATTCTACTGGTTTAGTATAACTGTAAGGCCAAGGATTGTCAACCGCAAGACGAGACTATTCGGACTTCGCTCGATATTAGTGAGCAACGTGCAAGCCTCTATTTACCTACTTAAGTAGCTAGAAGGCGCCGCCTCTCTCGTCTCCTTCATTGTCGGACAGCATTTAGATGAACAAGTGTTTCATATCTTGCTTGCTACGCTTTGTGCTAGCATATATTCGGTTTCCTTTTTTTTACTCTGATCTAAAGTGAAGTTCGTCAAGGTGGCTAGCTGTTGAACAGCGATGTTTACCTAGTTACCTAAGGTAAACTTAGCAAACCAGCACGACAATACAAGCTCAATTCAATTAGTCCTAAGTATGTACAGCCAAGCATTGAACAGTTTAGATGGTGTTTGTGACTTATTCGAATCATTAGTCTATTCATATTACTGTCTAACCAGGTCAGAATCGAAGTCTTTCGTGGAACATCCATGGGCTAGACTTCAAGCCGGCCCGACTTTGTTGGAACGCCTTCCCTACTGTATTACCACGCCTCATTCGCTATTTCGCTTTATCCCTCTAAATCACCAAAACTTGCTCATAGACAACACCATTCTATAATCAAATCATCTCGAAAATACCATCGACCACTATCCACCCAACTTGCCAGAGCAACCCATGACTCAGGGATCTGCTACGCAGTCGACCAACTCGTAGTCATTGCCATCACGCTACTCACCACGCCTGTTGTGGCAGAGGAGAACTGTCATCGCCCGGATGGCAATGTAGTGAACTATTCGTACCAGTCAGCCATGCAATGAAACCACCAAGTTCGGCACATGTCACACAGTGTCGCCACTACCAACGAGGACAGCTTCATGTGCAGCCGTGTATGACGCGTGACAAAATAATGTTATTATAACTCTAACTCACACAGCCGAAACAAGATGGTTCCTTAGATCTGGCTATATAACTACTAGCCTATATAAGTAGTAAGCTTTGTGTGTTGCGGTCTGGCTTGTCAAAGTCTCCAAGTGAAGAAAAATTATGTATATCGACTTCCTTTACCTGACAACTTTCAGGGCTCAAAATATTAGTTGGGATATTTGGGGGTTTAAGGGGGGGTAAATTAGCGATTGAATCGTCCGAATCTACCAAAAATATCTTGCATGTAGATACTTCGTAGACAACACCAAAAAGTGATGGTATAAGAGGAATTGAACCTCTAGCGATGGACTCGCGGGGAATCGAACCCCGGACCACTCCCAAGCTTAGACGATCTGAAAGCCAGCGGGTAACACCCGTAGATGCATCGTCACATGCTAAGGGAGTATTATACCACTAAACCACAAGCCCGGTGATAGTGACGGTGCGGGAATTTCCTGCAATCTATAAGATTTTGTTCGTGCGGACAGTATGGATGCTGAGATCGACGGGTTTTGATACTGTAGCCAAAGCGCCACCCCGCTTTGCTAGCCGCACAGACCAGATGCGATGGAAGCGGGGAGCTGACGTGATGACGTGAATCCTTAGTTCACCATCACCATCATGAAAGACGGCAAGCAGGTAAGGTATACTCTAGGTATGCTATGGCCGAAATATAATCGAGTTCGAGGACGCGGACTAGGTACAAAAGGATGATCCGCTGTCCTTGGGAATGGGATTTATGGGTGCTAGTTGACATGACTGTCACGCTCCGAAGATTAACTCATTATTCCACTAATCTGCTCGGTATTTTCTAATGCAGATATTAGTATTGTGCGAAGCTCCATGGCTGCCAATGGGTGGATTGAAGACGAGATCCTAGATAATAACGAGATGAAGTCATAGGAATGGAGAGGAAAGCTACTGGATTTTAAAAGGTCAGAAAGATGTTGTGCTGATAGTTGAGGATACACCAAGTAGGAAAAGACAGGCAAATTGCGTAGTTGCTAGAAGATCAAACATGGAGAGTCCATCTATGTCGTGCGGTGGTTCATGAATAGAACTTGGAAACCCAGCAAGAGAAGATGATTGATTGAGACAAATGGTCATTGTCAGGATATAGAATGGTTCACCCGAGGCAAGCGGTAGTAGATAGTGGAAGGTACATATTGTAAACGTTGAGCTCAAATTGAAGTTACGTGACAGGACGAGAGCGAATGGTGAATTGATTATCATATAGATGAATTTGATGGTGATTCGAGGAGAAAAGAAGACAGGAGAGTAAGGGAAATAGATTTCAAGACAGTTAGGAAGAGACTATGTCTCCTTATAGTCACACCATCAATAATCAGCTCATTGGTAGGTGTGCTCTTTCGCTCATGAAGGAAGCTAGGAGCTCCCTTACTTCAAATAAGGGGTGGTCTTCTATGACCTCCTATCATCACAATACACTACTTCAACCTTAAAAGAGACAGTAAAATAGGATCTACTTGATTGTACTGGGCTTCAATCTAAAGCCCCTTTGTTCTCCTTTCTAGCTTCCTTGATAACCATATCCTAGGGCATTCAACAGGGGCCTGTGTGGATATATATGACTTTTATTGTTCATTCCATGACACTCAAGACACCTGTGCCCTCGATCGAGCATTCAGGGGCAATGTAGAAACCCTCCGAGCAGGCCATTCGTTATACATAAGATAGGATGGTATTAGACTCGGGCCAAATGTAAGATTACGACATGTAACTATCAGACTTTGAATGAATATCTCAATCGCTTCCCTAAGAAGAGATTAAAATTCTGAATATCTACGCTTGAGCATGTATCAATCCAACGTTGAGTCACAAGCTTAAGATCCGACGTCGTCATCCAGATTATCATATACATGATTGAATTCGACAAAACTCAATATCCATTGCTCAGGGTTCGTCATATTATTAGAAACGAAATTATCTCAAGTCTTAATTGCTCTGGATCACCTTGAGGAATAGACTCGCTCGACTCTCGCACTCGGCGTTTCAGACGCTCATTCTTAGATCTTTACGATATGATTGAGGGGAAGAGATGAATCTTTAAACATTTATTTCGATGAAAAAACCTCTAATAGAAGTTGTTACATGCTAAGGGGCTCAAATATGAATATACTTCGACGCTTACGGGAAAAGGGGAGAGCGGGAGTGTCAACTTCAATCATCAAACCGAAAGTTACGCTACTTGGCGTATAGTACAACGTCCAAACGAGCTTATGTGCTTCTAGTATTGAAAATAATCCGTTCGCATACTGAAAATGACAAGAGGTCATAGCAGTTTCTATGCTTACGACGTGGACAGTTCGTGCCCGCGTGGCTAGAACTAACGGCGTTTCCGATCCGTGGCCAAAACGTCGTGACCGTTTACTAGTTCAACAGTTCTAAGACCTATTTTTTATAGTCTAGCATGCTTACAACGTAGTATTCATGAGGGAAATACTGATACATAGCCGCTAATAATAATATTTGTCACATGGAAAACCTTTACGCGGCTCAACACGGAGAGGACTGTGACATATGGATGTCAGCTTAGATCGTATGCATCGGTCTACTTCGATATTATTTCCGATTTGCCTGATGTTGTTTCACCTCGTTGGCTTATGTATCAATCATCTATCCAGTTTCACGACGTTGGCTATGGCGCAAGAAGTTCAAGCTACGTCTGGTCTAATGATGTAGTCTGAACCTCATTTTTGAAAAATATCCCTTCGAGATGGGTTTCCATCGGGAAATAATGGGCAAAGTTGGTCGTATATGTGAGTAGTTGGTCTCTGAACTCTCAACTAGTCTCCTTTTTTCCTCATCACGCTAATAGACGTCGTGTTTCTCCTGACAGATTACGAAGTTATCTATCGCGGCAAGTCCTGAGAGGGACGAGCGTTGAGCGGTGCTCTAGCGGCCTCTCAACGAATTGCCTCGAGGACCTGTTTGTACGGTTGCCATGATGTACATATAAGAAGGGTCACGCGACGAGTTATTTCATATTTTCCACCGACAATATTATCCTCACATCAACACCCACATACCTTACATCCATACTACAGACCTAAACCTTCATTCATCACCTCCAAGATGCAGCTCTTCGCAGTTACTATGGCCTTTTTCACCGCCGTCATGGCTCAGACAGAATGCTCGCCCCCGGAGTACGTCTGCAAGGCCGACTTCACGGGCTGGCTCGTCTGTACCGCTCAAGGATACTTTGTCGTAGGTACCATCACGAATGTGATTTCTGTGTCGGTTTGCTAATCATCCGTAGGATGGCGGAAACTGCACTTCTGATACCTGGTGCGAGTACATCAACAACCTGCCTTACTGCATTTAATGGTTGCAACTCGACATCTCGGTAATTTCAGATGAAATCAGACATATTCAGGCTGTGCGGTTGTTATGGTTATTGGTTGGAGTTTGTGTGTGCTGGAGTTTTGGTATAGTAAGATGTCGGGTTGAAAGGGGGATCTGTTTAATAGGGGCATGCTGATGAGCGACCATCATCGTCGTTCTTGTCGGAGGGGTACAGAACCTACTATGGACGTTATACTGTAAACAAGGTACTCTAGGGCTACTACTCAGTGATTCTCTCCTTTATAAATTTGGCGTTTTGTTCGATTTTAGACCCACTATTAGCCTTTCAAGGGCAACAAGGAGGTCCGTGATAGCCTCAGTAGTGGTCTCGGAGGAAACAAGGCATTTTGCACAGGAATGAGAAATGAAGATTTCTTTATAAATATTAGTTTTCTGGGTGTATTATATGATAAGTAATGCCGAGAACCTATTAAGATATAGTAACGGCTATAGGTAATCTAGAATGACCACACAGGGGCCCTAAAACGTTCTCATACTTCGACAGGTCTCTGATACCTCCAACCATAACCATTCTAGCTCGGCTTCTTCTCTTTATCATTTGCTTGGTCCCTCTTATGCCACCGTTGCAAGATGATAGCAAGATTCTTGCTCCCCACCACAACACACCACTCACCGCTAGCGCTCCAAGCAACCTGGCGTCCTACGAAGTCCTTGACAGTGATATTGCTTTGTGCATGTGCTCTGATGGGCTCCTCCACGCGCGTCATATCGTATTTCAACTCCCACGACTCTATCGTCTCCTGTGAATAGTTCGTATTAACGTCCAGATGCGTTTCAAGATCGACGCTACCAGTGCGGCCCGAAGCCACCGACTCTCTGTCACTGGCAGCATCTCTGAGCTTGCTGACAGCGTCACCCTTGTGCCTATGGTTGATCGGCGCCAGCCATCCAGGACGATGGACGGGCTGAGATTTATCGCGGTCCGAATCTCGAACTTCGCTGATGAAGTTATGGTAGCTTCCCAGGCGCGCGAGATCCCAGAAGAAGATCATGGCCTTCGCGTTACCGAACGCCAGGACTGGATGCTTGTCTTTGTCGTGGAACAGCTTGAAGCGAAGGTAGAATTGGTGGCCGCAATGAGGCGTCCAAAATTCCAGTAGGCGGGTGTACTGAGGAGGACATGCCGATGCTGTCGCAGGGGCAAACGCAGAACGAGTTAGACGTTCTGTGTCACTCGTGGTAGGCGCCTCAGATATTTCAGGTAGAGGATCGCGGGACGAGAACCCCTCAATTCTCCATAGCACTATTATATCTTCGTGACAAGCTCGGGAAAGAACGAGGTCTCCAAAAAAGGCCACACTATAGACGATCGTCAGAAGAGTTTGATATGGGTTTATACGATGCAACGATGACCCACCAATCTACAATACCACTGTGTACTTCTGATGTGAAGAAATGAGGATAATGTATTACAATAGGTTTCGCGGGGGTTTTGCCGTTGGATTCAGGCGGTAAGTTAGGTAACGTCCACTGCTATATGTTAATAAAATGTATATATATAAGGCGGAATTCATTCCATACCAAGCAGATGACGTTATCGTGACCAGCAGACAGAACATATCGACCGCTGTTGTGGAACGCCTATGAAATCGAGTTAGGGCTCGAAAAAGCTAGGTGGTTAGGAGAGTGGCCAGGAATACATACAACGGTTAACAACCCCGATGAATGACCTTCTCCAGCAAGGAGGCAAACGCAGGGTTGCTTAGAGTGTGCAGGATCGAGGCTCCATATCCGAACGGTAGTATCCTCTGATGCAGACGCAACCAAGAGAAAATTTGTTGGGCATGTGGCGAGATCATTGATTTCCTTCAAGGAGTGTTAGTCTGAATCCAGCTAGTCCAGATGAAGAACTCACTCCTCCGTGGCCTATGAGGACCTATATAAGATGTTAGTCGAAATAGTCATTCTCGGATATAAACGGCTGCCTGACCTTTACTAACTTCCCCTGAACAACATCATAGACCTTGATTTTGGCATCTCTGCCGGCAACGCACAAATAAGGGACTTCGGTTTCGGGATCTTTGGACCAAGTGCAGCTGCAGTTCAAGGCTTCTTTCTACATCGGTTTTTAGTTACGGCACATGGAACACAAGCAATGTCAAGGCTCACATCGTCATCTCTAAAGAGCTGGACAAGCTCGTAAGGAGGGTTGGCCTTGGTAGAGAGCCGGTATATGACAACATGCTTCTTACTGACAGCAGCGAAGACCGGATCATGTGTGACATCTGCATAAGGGTAGAACTTCACATCAAAAAACTCTGACGGTGTGGGTTAGAGAAATCTTACTTGGCAATGCGTACATGAGTAGATTGTCTTACCTGTATCTTGATCGTCCGACGTTAAATATTGGTAGTCATCCTAAAAGACGATGATCAGTCAATACCTAGCTTAAGCCACCCAAAGACAGCCAATCTGTTTGGTCAGCCTCACCTCGAAGCCGATTGAGGCTTTCAATCGCGGGAGATCCCACTCGTCACTGCTGATCGCTGATGGCATTGTGAGAGCGTATGCCTTGCATAATCCCCCTTTTAGATCCCCCTTTTAGGATACCCTATAGGGTTGACAGGCTCGGTCTTAATGGCGGGGCAGTAGCAGTAAGGAGTGGAAGTGTGTCGAGGAAGTCGGGTGCAAGGGTGTTGTGAATGTGAAGTTGTGACCGACGAACCATTCAGGGGCAGTTCCGTAGACGTAGCTAGGTAGTGGTGGCGCATGCGTACATAGTATGGGGAGGGTTTGGTGAGGCTGCAATTGTACTAGTTTGGATGTGATGTGCGATTTCTGGGTATCGAATTTTTAGTAGTCAATTCTGAATAGTTTCGCAAACTTGATTTGATGATATTATTCGGATACCGACCGTCAACTGTTCAGTAATCAAATAATTCTGCAGATGTCAAGGGGTACGTAGCTAGGTACATTCCAAGGTTGATAATTGATTGGGCTTTGCGCCATGACTAAGCCTCACACTATCTAGTTAAGTACCTAAGTATCGAGATACTTTGGTACATAATTTAAGTGGACAAGCGCAACTGGAACCTGGTTCTAAATGGCTAAAGCTGCCGTATCGTTTTAATACATAAGGAACGTTGAACTGTACGTACGTACTTGCATGTTTTCAACCTCTTACATGCAGGTCTACAATTAAGGGTCCCTTTCATATTCTCAGTAGCAATTATCACGATACGAAGCAAGTGTAAACATTTCATAACATATGAATGACTTTTATTCGACCATTCACATACGACAATAGCTACCTACGCAGTATGTGAATGTCAACATTCACAATCGCAAACAAGTACGGATAGGTTACATTGAAATGGATGGTGGGTATTATTGCCTGGGTAATTATAATAAGCAACCCGCGCACAGACATCTAGCATCCAATAGACGGTAGAAGTCTTTGGAATAGGTTTAGAACCCAGCTCTTCAGAAATTGCTTTGAGATCCATTCTTACGGCCGTTGAACTTGGCAGATCTGAGAGCTTAGGGCCTTAGGGCCTTAGGCTTAGTATAATAATGTATATACTTCGAGTACCTAAGCTTCATGTATTTGTCTCCAACTTGATGTACTTGGTTGTAACGCCCTAAGCTCTTCAGCTCTGACGATGGCGCCTAAGAAGAGACTTGGACTGGATATCCTAGAATTCGCCCAACTTATTTGTCCGTGGTAATTGGAGGGGACCCTAGCAAGATAGCATCCTCATTTGCACACCCATGAATTAGAGAACGACAAGTATAATTTACTGCACTTTTAGCATGTGCGATACTGCATGTACAGTCAGACCTGGCCATAACGAATTAATAAAAACACGGGTTTGGATTCGTTATGGCGAATATTCGTTATGGAGTGAAAGTACTGTATACATAAATCTACTAGGAAATCCCATATACCTACTTGTACCTATACTTTGATCCTGATTGAGCTATGTAATAAGTAATATTTCCTTCATATTGTGCCTTATATTA
>MU388438.1:0-37804 GCA_022578535.1 Jackrogersella minutella
GTGGTTGTTGGTGGCTAACGGTGGCTAAAGGTGGCTAAAAAGTGGGTGTGTCGTGTCAATAACATTTTTGTGTCGTGCCGTTAACGTTACTGGGTATCGAGGCGGTCAAAAGTCGTACAGTGTTAGGTAGGTACGTACTGCATCTTTTTCCTAGGTACTCAGCCCCTACCATCACAACATCAAGATCAAAGCCCCATCCGTCATTGCAATTTTTAATACCAATGATTTCGACAAGCAGTAACCCGCGATGATAAACGCAGTCCTAGTCTTCAACGGCCAGGGCCAGCCACGGCTGACCAAATTCTACACCCAGCTGGTATGACTACACTTTCTTACCCCCGCCTCACGCTTTGAAACAGCACCCAGCACCGCCCCGAGACTTCGACCGGTCCTAACCGGCTCGCAGGAAACCAGCATCCAGCAGCGCCTGATCTCCGAGATCTTCACGCTAGTATCGAACCGCGCGGACGGGGCCTGCAACTTCCTGCCGCTGCCCCCCCTCCTCGCCGCCTCGGGGACGTCCACGTCGGCGTCGGAGCCGCACAACGACGTGCCGTCGCTGGTGACGTACCGGCACTACGCGACGCTGTACTTCATCGTCATCTCGACGTCAACGGAGTCGCCGCTGGCCCTGCTGGACCTCATCCAGGTCTACGTGGAGTCGCTGGACAAGCTGTTCGAGAACGTGTGCGAGCTCGACCTCATCTTCAACTTCGAGACCCTGCACGCCGCCCTCGGCGAGATGATCGTCGGCGGCGTCGTCATCGAGACCAGCCTCGACCGCATCGTCGCCGGTGTTCGTGCGCAGGGGACTGTGGCCAAGCGCCCTGTCAACGAGGCTAGGGGCTCCGGCTTGGCGGGCGGGTTGGGCATGGGTGGTAATTTCGTCTGGCCTGGTCGCTGAGTTCGAAGGGATACGTGCAGGATAGGGAGGAAGATACAATGGATAGGGGTGTTCGGAGTTTGGATGGCTACGGGGAACGGGCCAGAGCATGATAAAAGAGCAGCATCGTCTTTTTAGTGGGAGGTTTTTTCTTGGCTTTGTACAAGTGCTTATGAATGTCAATTGGGTATTTCCCTGCCCGTCAGAACTCCACCCATGCAACGCGAGACTCGTAATGTACATATCAGTGTGTTTACTTGGGATTCGTGGGCGTGTCGAGGGTTGGCCTTGGGTGTCTCTTCTCCGGCGAGAAGGCGTCGATCGTACCCCAGAAGCTGTTCCTTATCTGGACGTATGTGTTAGATCGCATAGAAGTAGGCAATGTGTGAGATATCTAGCTTACTCCTTGCAACGGCTGCGTCTTGGTGTTCCAGTCCATGAACAAGACGGTATAGACTAGGATAACTATCGTAGATACCAAGTCAATTCGTGCTCCCCACCATGTCTAGCCATAACCTCTACACTCACAAGATATACTAAACAGTTGTGCCAGGCGCACGTATTTATCCCATCGTGGTCGCGCAGTCGCGAGCTTCACTCTTCGTTTGTAGCGTCGCTCGAATCGGAACTTCTCCTTCTCGGAGAGCTTGGAGAAGTCAGGCGGCCAGATCTTTTTGGTGTAAATCCTCGTTGGTGGTAGCCTAGCCGCACTGTTCAGACCTTGTTGGAAAGGCCCTTCGCCCATCCTTCGTACTAACGTTGCGAACATCGTGGGCTGCTGTTCTGGCTTTCTGATCGATTCAAACCGGTTCGCATCGGAACCAAGTTTCTCGATCTTCAATCGAGGCGCATCCATATTTTCTTAGAAAGTGTGGCTTGACAGAAAATTGCACAGCCTCACTTACAATTACTAGCCACAATTGACCACTTCCTTAACCTCTTGAAGAGAAAGAGATATCATCGTACTATGTATGTGAGAACCTTTCTTCAGTATTATCGAGTAAATTCAATCTCAAGTCCAAGGGTTTGGATATATATGCCCGGAGAGACCTAGCATAACTTCATTCACCGTAAACAGTCGAGGATAGGTATCTATCTAGAATCTAGATTCTACGATTACCTGGACAGAGCTTGAAAGCTTTAAAGCTTAAAATAATTATCGAAATGTGCATAGAAGAGAAGAGAATGGCATTGAGAGTAGATATATTGTATTGTAACTTATCATAAACCCTGACCTGGATATCTTATATAAAGTGGTTTGCGCCTTATGGACCTGCAACGCATACCCTTGGATAAATGCAACGCTATATATATCTTGAAAAAAGTGTTTCCGCAGAAAACACCGGTTTTGGGCGCGTACGCCTTTGGTATCTCATGCAGGCCGATCTATACAGTATGGTCGCGCGGATATTACCCCCAGAACTCCAGACTCCCATCCCCGTCGTTAGTATGCCATTGAACTTGTAAGACGTTTCAAGAATGCTTTAATACGTCCTCTCCCAAGCAGTCCACCAAACCCCCACGTTCGCGGCGACGACCAGATCCATCATCTTGAGGCCCTCTTCGAACACGATCAGCTTTCCCATCTTAGCCCTCTTGCCTCTGTTCCCCCCACCCGCCTTCTCCCTGCCGAGGCTCAGGTCAAGATGCCAGTCCGGGTCATCATCGATATCGAGCCCTTGCGCTTTTTGGAGAACCCTGGTGAATTGGCTCTGCAGTTGGTCCCTCGTCCTGGCGCCTCCCTCGGTCGATCGCTTCTCGGTGAAGAGCTCGCTGCTGGGGAGGTTGAACCGTATCTCGCTGATAGGCTGGCCCTTTGGCTTATGTCCACCATGCTTGTCATCCTGTCCGTCCACGAGGGGGTTGACGTGGCCGCCGTACGTGGGGAGGACGTGTCTGCACTTGAGGCTGCGGCCAGCATTTCCCGTCAGGAATTCGCAGCGGCCGCCCCATGGGCTGTAAAACATGTACCCACGTGGTTTCAGACCCGGCGCAGGTTGCGTGATTGCGGGTGCCTCGCCGCCGTCAAAGTCCCCACCATAAGACCCTATCGATCCTTGGCTACCATGGCGACCATGTTGAGACAATAATGTAGGTGAGAGCGGCCGATCCTCGTTTGAAGGGCTCCGATGGTGGAATGCATCGCGTATGGTGGATGCGAAGGATTTCGAATACACCATCATGACCTGGCGCTCGAACGCGTTCGTAGTCGGAACTGGTCCGTTAAAATCAGGTATCTGTAACCTCGATGCAGAAGAAGCGCTCCCAGGGCGTATATCCAAGCTAGCTCTCATCTCAGAAGGCGGGTGAGTCGGCATGCCCCGGAACTTGGCGTATCCGGAGGTCTCTAGGTGTATCATGATCGACGGAGAAGGTTGCCGGCATTTCTCATCATTGATGAGCTCCGGGCTCTCCAGTTGGAATGACGCTACCTTCCCGATATTCCACTGCTGCCCCGAACTCGGATCTCTCCTTATGAGGGTCAGTGAGAACGGCGTGAAAGGACGGTGCTTGGTAGGTGATTTAGGTGATGGTGATCTGCTGGGATCGAGAAAAGCAGCATGTGGATCAGGCAGCTCGCTAGGTCGTGGTGGTAGCGGAGGCATTTCCATGCTTCGTCTCGGGTAATAATCAGGCGGTTGATCGTAGATCGGCGATAACGGTAGGTTTCGCTCAGGAGAGTCTGAACTAGCTGGTCTAGGTCCTAGAGGCTTCCTCTGAGAAGGGACTGACGGAGATACGAACTGCGAGGCTGGAGGTTGTTGATATGAAGTGGGCCTAGCTGGAAGGACTGGCTTCCGTATTAGTGGTGGCTGCGTTTGGGCATTGTTCCCTTGGTTCTCTTTTCCTGACGGAGGTTGCTGTACGGCATCATCTGTTCGTGACGAAAGACTTGAGGCCCCTGGTACCGGTTTCCTGGGAATCTGGTTCGTTGACCGTGAACTCTCACCGCTCGTTCTAGGAGACGTTGAAGACTTGGTCTGACCAGGAGGGGGTATGAGGGCCTCATCCTCGGGGGTATTCAGATGAACATAATACAGAGAACTGGCTACATCTTCTGCTGTAACGTTCTTGACCTGAGGTTTTAAAGTTGAAAGAATGATATCTAGATAAGGTATGAGAATGGAACATCAAAGTGAATGCTATTTATAGATTGATAGAGCCTTACCTCTTGTTCCAGGTACTCTTGAAATATATAGAATGATAGAATCTTGCTTCTCCTCGGTAGGCTTCTTTGGATATTGAGGCGGATTGGCAGCTAAATAATTGAGCGAGGCCAAGGAACGGGCCTCGATGTGCTCATCCATTTTCGTGCCTCGCGTCATGCAGGGCCTTTGGATTGTGATGATATCGGTGAATCGGTGGATGAAGAATGTCGTCTGAAGGTACGGATTACCCTGTTAACGATGGATGTGATTGGTAGGGATGAAGGAAGAAAGGTAAAGGTAAGGGTAAAGGTAAAGGTAACTCAAGATACGACGCTTACCCCTGACTGTGTATCAATAAATAGTTCAAGGTACGGAGAACCTAGTGAACTTTATTCGATCAAAGTTTTGAGACTCAAAGTTCAGCTATGATAGAGTTTGGGCTGAATTTAAATGTAAATAAATCGGGCAGGGATTAGATGAGGCCGCATTCAAATGAACTTGCGATGATGTGTAATGAAGGCTGGGGAGCCGCTATGTTGGTAAAAACCGATTCCCGAATAGTAAATGTTATACGTCTACCGGTCGCGCGGCATTGAGGTTCATAAAACAAAGTATGCGTCAGCTTCGGGGCTGTGTTGGCTAGTAATTGGTGTTGAACTTCGCGATGCCTAGATGCTTCTCCCTCAGATGAATTAGGTACCATTAAAAGGATATCTGTCCCCACTAAACAAGCACTAACTGCGGATGGCTTCAGGGCGCTAACCACTCTGACCACTGCAGCAAACACTTCTCTAGTTGCATATAGCAACGCATATAGCGATATATATCTTACTGCGCGATGTTATTCATGAGGTCATAACAACATTTGAACAAAACAATACTAGGCTCCACCATTTTAACACAATGTCTAATGGCGACGCCTGATGATTCGGACGATTTATAGTTTAATAGTTTAATAATCATATCTGGCCTCATTTCTTTCGCCACATAAAGTCTCATCTCCCGTATAAATTGCCACATTAATGTAAACCATTCGTACGTACATACAATATACGTACTTGGGACATTAGTCTATGTGAAACCATCAACGGATCATTAAACGGGGCCGCAAAAACCGTGGGCTGCTTCGGACTTCCGGCCGTAGCCAATCTACGCCGCTCTTTTCAAATTACATCATTTCATATCCAATGCATTTCATATGCTTTAACAATCCGTACTCCATTCAGAAATATGGCTTAGTAGTGGCTTATCACTTAAAATTATTCTCATTATTCTCATATATTGGATATGATAGAGTCTAGGTGAGTTGAGGTCAGCAAAGGTAACACTGAAGCGTCATAGAAGATGCAAATCCCTTTAGATGAATGCTTACCTGCATAGCAGCCTACCTCTACCTCTGCCTCTATATTATATTAGTGGCAATTAATTATAGAGGACAACGGATACAACTCGTTGGTTCCACTGATGAGTTGCAACAGACAACACCAAGACCTTGGCGGTTCCTTGTGGATCATCCCAAATCCCCTAGACATAAATGTTGGCGTCTAATTAGTTGTCTTCAAATCCCAAGACTTCTACCTCAAGTGGATATACACTCTAGATTCTAAGCGAATGACACACTCTATCCCGACGTCAATCTAAACAAATTTCTCGGCCAAGAAGTGTCTTGTGCCTCTATACCAATTCCCTTTACCTGTATGGCAAGGTCTATTTCCAAAGCGTATACCTCCTAAACCTATGATGCTTTTTTTCTTTTCTTCATCAATACTTAGTCTTGAGTCTCGACCGCAGTCTACCTAAGTAGGTATACAATTTATCCAATATAACCCAGCCGTGTCCTATCGCTAGCCAAAACAAGTAGCCCAAACCAAAAACTTAATCATCCACGTGCTCATGCTTAGCCTCGATATCAGCTTTCTCGCTATAGTCGACCGGGGCAGCGAGGCCGCGGTGCTTCTTCTCGAACTGGACGGTAGCCCAAGCAGACGGCGACTCCTTAAACACGAGGTCGATCTCCTCGAGGTTGCGGCCCATGGTCTCCGGGAAGAGGAAGAAGACTGATATCGGGACGCAGGCGGCGATGGCGGCGAATACGATGTAGTACTGCCAGCCGATGCTGTAGATGGCGACGGGGGTTACCATGACAACGAGGAAGTTCCTGCGTTGTGTTAGCACGCTCGTTCAAGCAATAGGGAGAAGAAGAGGTAAGAAGAGCAGAACTGACCAAGCCCAATGATTTGCCGTCGAGATGGAACTCATCGCCATCCTCAACCTCAGCGGCGCAACCTCGGTACAATACAAGAAATTCGCGCCCAGGAACCCGATGGGCACGAACATATTGTATAGGTAAATGAAGCAACCCGCGGCGATCTGCGAGGCGCGGTTGGAGGTGGGGAACGAATTCGCGACGGCGAGCGCGATCATGCAGCAGGACATGCCAGTGCCGCTGATGATGAAGACGGCGCGGCGGCCGAAGCGGTCGATGCAGAAGAAGGCCATGAACGACGAGAGAAACTTCCAGGTCAGGGCGCCGCCGGAGAGCACGCGCGAGATCTCGCTGCTGAGGCCCAGGTTCTCCTGGAAGAGGATGGGCGCGTAGACGCTGATGAGGTTGCTACCACTATATCGCTTGTTAATCTCCATTCGCTCCCTAGGTTACTACGGAGGGCACGGGGATGGGGGAAGGGCCGCTACTTACGACATCTGCTGGTAAAACTGCAGCAGGATGCACAGTCCGAACCGGTACGCCAGCTTATCCTTGCCCATCTTAAGGAGGTGGCTCAGCTTCGCGCCGCCGTTAGCCGTGATCTCGAGAGAGTGCTCTATGCCCGCGATCTCGGCCTGGACCTCGGGGGCGTCCTGGGGCAGGCCGCGGAGCACGGACAGGTTCTCGCGGGCCTGGTCGCTTTTGTTGACCATCAGCAGCCAGCGAGGGGACTCGGGGAACATGTAGATGGAGGCCGTGAGGATGAGCGAGAACAGCGCGGCGATGGCGATGGGGGCGCGCCAAGTCGCGGCGCCCATCTTCAACTCGAAGAAGCCCAGGTCGATCCAGGACTCGAGGACGTAGCCGAGGCAGATGAACACCCCGTCGAGGACGACGTGCCGGCCCCGGTTCTTGGCGCCCGACGTCTCGCTCTGCCACACCGGCACGAGGGAGCTGAGCTGGCCGACGCCGAGACCGACGACGACCCGTCCCACTATGAACTGCGGCAGGCCGAACGCGGCGGCCTCGAGGACCTCGCCCACAAAAGTGCATATGCCGGCGAAGAAGATGACGTTGCGGCGGCCGAAGCGGTCGCCGGTGTAGGAGCAGCTGAGGGCGCCGAACAGGGCGCCGATGACGAAGACGGCGACGACGAAGCCCTGCAGCGTGGACCGCTCGCTCTTCTCGTCCTTGGTCGCGTTCACCGTGTCGATCTCCGGGAACGTCTTGACCCAGTTGTCCTCCGTGATCAGGCCGCCAATGCCGGCCTGGTTGTACCCGAACAGGATGAAGGACGGCGCGACGATGAGCGCCGTCTGCAGCCGGCTCAGCGCGTGGCCTTGCAGGCCGAAGTGTTTCGCGGAACCCATGATTTATAGGAGCATATAGGGGTTTGCTAGGTTAAAAGAAAAAGACGAGAAAGATAGAAAGGGTAAAAATAAAAAGGTAAGGGTAGGTAAGCGAGATGGGATGCTAGGTCGGGTGTTATAGGGAGACGACCCTTTATCGTTTATCGGTTTTAATTATCAAGAGATTTCGTCATTAGTCATTCATTCCCTTTCCCCCCCTTCCCCCATCCTTTTTTTTCACGAGGAAGTTGCGGAGCCCCATGGGACCGGCACGAAAAAAAGCTTGTGGGAGGGAAAATACTGGGGCACCCCCTTCGATGCATTGACGAAATTCGGTCTTCGGAATGGGTTAGCAAGGGCCCTGGGTGACATGGGCTTGTTTTTCTTGAATTCTAGAGGTGTGCGGCAGGAGGACCTCAAGGGAGATTTCGCGAACGGCCGTCGCAGCCGTGGAGTACCACTCTACGGGGTTGGTTGGAAGCGGCGACGGCTAGATCTACAGACGTTTTCCAAGTTTACCATCCGGCCCTTCTCTGGGTCCCTGTGGGTACGCCCTCTGGGTCTGGAGGTTGATCTCGGCAGATGCGAACGAATTCGTCGCTGCTACGCTGGTCCTATCTTCGTAATCGTCGCATCTCGATTCGTAAGGGACATCTACAATTCCTTCTCTCTCTTTTTTTCTAAAAAAAATTCTTTAACTACACGTGAAAATGTCTTGTTTTTTTCCCCCCCCGAGAACGAAAAGATGGAATTCCTATATCAAATTAGGTTGGACTGTCGTGTGAGGATCTCATGATTATCCCTGCCGCCGGGCTTTACCTAGATAAGGTTAATGAGGCTCAAAAAGGCCAAGCAAGGTGGGTAGACCGTTGCCCGAACGTCCCACATAAGTGGTCAAATCAATCTCCTCCCCGTTCCCGTGAGAGCTAATTAATAGGCCGATCGAAAAGGATATGCCGCGCATGCAATAAGCTTTGGGGGAGTGGAGGGAATGGCATTCTGACGAATCACTTTCCCGTCAAGATCCTTGTGTCCGGAGGCTAGTTTAAATAAGCATATCGATGGACTTTTTAAATGGGACCTGCTGTGTAGTTTATGTACATACTCTTACATGGTCTTATACAACATGTCCTTTGACCCGTCATTCGCTCCTTGCATAGCAGGTGTGTAAATGCTCCACCGCCTCTCACCCAGCGGTTAATTCGCCGATTCTCCTCTCGATATCCGGTACCTGTCTCAGCAAGACCTCCAGGTCTTCCTTCTCGTCCTCGAGCTTCAGTCGCCTCTCGGCGTCGAGTTTCGTAAATACGAAGTGGCCCTGCCCGTCAAACTGTAGGATCCGGCTGTGGTACTTCCACAGACTCCGGCGGTGGCTGACGGTCATCAACGTGATGCCCAGGGCCTTCGCGTTGTCGTACATGGCCTTCTCGGTGTCCAGCGTCACGCTGCTCGTGCACTCGTCGAGGATCGCGTACCGCGGCTTGTGGTAGAAGAGGCGGGCCATGGCCACGCGCTGCTGCAGGCCGCCAGAGAGGACGTCGCGCCACTCGGCCTCGGCGTCCCAGCCTTCGGGGTAGAGGTCGATGAGGTGCTCTAGGGACAGGGTCTTCAGGATATCGAGGAGCTGCGCGTCAGTCACGCCGCGCGCACGGACGGTCCTCAGACTATCCGGATACGTGATCTGCTGGCGGAGGCTTCCCCTCGACAGGTAGGGTCGCTGGGGGATATAGAAGATATCCGTGAAAGGCGGCTTGTAAACGGTGCCGCCATACACAGGCCACAGACCGCCCAGGATCCGGAAAAGACTCGACTTTCCACACCCGTTCGGACCAACGACGAGGAGGTGCTCGCCTTGCTTGAGGGAGAACGAGAGTGCTCTGACAAGGACGTCTCCGTTGGGGGAGATGATCGGCACATCGATGAACTCGATATCCTTGCTCTCGACCACTTTCCCTCTGCCTTTCAGGACGGCCGCATTGTCCTCGGTGCCCGAACTGGAGACGAGCTTCTTCTCGAAGTGTCCGGCTTGGATATCGTCCATAACGTCTAGTAGTGATGCAACACGTGACGTGTAACCGGCCAGCTCCATGATTTCGCGGTAAGAGAACATTATGCGTCCGAAGGCGTCGGATGCGCTGAGCAGCATTCGCCTGTTGGTGACGAATGACTCTGTTCGGTCGCCCATGCTGCCGGCGCCGGTTAATTGGCCGGGCAGCTTGAAGAAAACAGGTACGCTGCAGAGCAGGAGACCCAAGGCACCCCAGAAGTATTTTATGACAAAATCTTCCATCATGCCGTGGTACAATCGCCGACGCAAGATGTAGTTCACGTGCTTGATGAGCGTGAAGTAGCCCTTGTCGAGCGTATCCTTTTCCGCCTCGTGGCCGTGGTAGAGTGCCACTTCTTCACTATAGTCGATAAGTCTCGAATGCTGGAATCGGAACTCCCCCTCGAGTCTAGCCTCGTCCGCGACGAACTTCCCAAAGGGAGGCGTTAGGGCGCGCATGACGTGGGCTGAGAGCTGGACGAGCAATGACATGAACATGACACCCTCGCCACCAACACTCTTCGACAACGACCACGTGTATATAGTCTAATTCCAATTAGCGTTCTGTGATGCATCCTGCAATGCCCGTAAGCTCTCACCATGTCTAATATCGGCTTGGCCAAGTTGCTATATAGCTCAGCTAGGCTGTTAGAGAACTTCGCAACATCAACCGCAATAAGCTGATCCGGATTCTTTATCCGGTCGTCTAGCGCAGATATACCGTAGAACGTGAGCTGGGAGAGGTATCTGTCGTGAATGAATTGGGTCAACCGAGTTCGGTACCTAAGCGACAATTCGGCTTGATGATATGACAGCTTCGGGATTATTAGTATCATCCCCGTTCTACATCGGATCGAGATGCTCACCATAGAGTTCGTAAAGGTCGCAGGAACAGCGATCAACATCCACCACACAATCCTCGTCAAGAACTCCCTCCCATTCCCCCTCACGAGCGCCTTCACGATCGCGCCGTCCATCTCCGCGACCTTCAAGCTGATGAGCGTGCGCACGACGAGGAAGAAGCTATGGCTAGCCAGGAGCCGGGCCTCCTTGCTGCGGGCGCCGGGAATCACAACCCGCAGCAGCTTGAGCAGGGACTTGAAGAACTCGCGGTTGAGCTCGACCTTCTTCTTCTTCGTGGCGGCGGCGGTGGCATCGACGCCGTCGCTGGACGTCGTGCCCATCCGCCGCTGGGCCGCCTCGCGCGCGGACGCGGCCTTCTGCTCGGACACGGCGTGGCGGACGCGGTTGACGAGGGCGACGAGGAGGGCGAGGTAGACGGCGCGCGAGATCCGGGTCCGGTTCTCGACGTACAGGTGCGTCAGTTGCGCGACGGCGCTCCTGAGCGACCGCTGGGAGGGGAGCGCGAGTTTCGACTGCGCCGCCATGGTCGGCAAGGTCTGGGTTGGGTGAGATCGTGATCCTCGGCGGGAGCGGTTATGGGCGGATTCGAAACCTAGAATTCCAACGTGTTTTTTTACCCCAAGGCCAACGGGATGTAGGCTCGGCCCATGAGGTAGATTTGACTTGGATTAGGAGTAGATTGGAACTATACAACTTGGTTTATCGTGATTTACATGGTTGCGATGAATTGTTGGAATTGTTTGTAGCTGGAAACTTTGCTTCCTTCAAAGTTCAGATGGGAGCGTATGTTACCTCAACGTTCCTCGGCGGATGCGACCAATACCGATGCTTACAATTGGTGACGTCTCTGTTGCATGTGATTGAACACCAGCCCAACGAAGCTTCCCTTTCGGTGTCATTCGAGTAAGCATATGAAGTGGCTTGATATTAATAGTGGCTAAACAACCTTGAGCTAAATTGAATGTGGCTTTTAATGGTGTTGTGGTTCCCGAGCCACCATGTGGCCTGTGCATTCCGAAAAGGAATCACACACTTTGTAAAACCATTTAATGTGGTTTGTAAAATAATTCCCTTCAGATAGAACTTAAAAGAATAACAATAACGAGATCTTATAAGGTAAGATCAAGTTATATTACAGAAGCACAAATAGCTATTTTTGCAGGCAAACCGCCAAGAAGCAAAATACTTCAGCTAAATTAATCTTTCATAAATCAATCGACAATCATCGCGATGGCGCCGACATTGACATCGACTCAATGTTGGAACCAACTTCAAACTATCCAAATTCCGTAAAAGGCGCAAACAGCCGACTTGATCATTTTTGCGAAAACATCAAAACTCGATTCATCAAACAGGACAACGAGACTGCCGAGGTGAAACAGCAAATCCAGCAGATGGATCAGCGATTAAACTACCAAATGAGTCAAATCATGGAAGCTTTAAATATCAAACTGACAACTCCTGATCCGCAAACGCCAAAAGATCAACCAGTTGACAAAGGCAACCACAAGCATGAATCTCCACAAGGGCATGAACCGCTGCCGTTCGCAACAACGCCAGCTGCTTACCAGAACAAAAGTCGTCTTCCTGATGGAAATATCAACCTCCAAAAATTCGACGTCAACGACTATGCGACCACTGAGCAGGAACGACGAATTATCAAGATCTGGCCTGAAGCAGTGCTCTCAGGCGATGCGGTAGGAATGGGGAGATGCGACGAGAAAAACAAGGTTATCATACCACCCACGTCAAGATTGATATGGGCAGACAACACCATACTGGACAAGCTTAGCGATATCCAGCACAGGTTCAAGATAGCTTTGATACCTTATGACTTGTGGGCAACAAGACTGGCTACGGAACTCGCGGGTGACTTCCAACAGGTTGCTATATACACTCGCAATAATCGACCGACTTGGGTGACGCTTTTGGAAGTAATCTTCCAAGTGCTTGACGAACACCACGTTTTAAATGGCCCGATAACGGTGTTTGCGACACTGTTATCATGCCAAGACGAGAGTATGGTGAACTTCCTGCGACGCTTGCGGGAAGCATATTACCGACTCCCGCACCAAGAGAGAAGTGGTTATCAGAATCGTGAGATCCTGATCAATGTGTTGCGTGCACAGACACCGAGCGTATGGTTGTCTCTACACGATCATATTGGTTCGTGGAATACAGCACAAATGATGGAAGAAGCAGTACGCAGAGCGGGAATGATCGCACGCACAGCCATCGAGGACAAAATATACAGTACACCGTCAACTACTGTACAACTCCATGGCACTACTGCACCATTTTACAACATGCAGATATCGCAAGCGACACCTGCTAAACCTGGCATTGCACAAATTGAACCGCAGGATGCAACCGACACGATCCCAGCGGCAGCATTGCAATCCATGATCTCCGACCCTCGAAAGGACGATCGCCAGGTAAGCTCAACGTCCGAGGAACAAGGCTACGCAGCCAAGGTAGCCGACAACGAGTGTTTCAATTGTGGCAAGAAAGGTCACTGGGCCAAGGACTGCAACAAGAAACCACAGTTCCCTCGAAAGACCCCTCAAGGAAGTGAGAAGGTCACGATCAAAGGAACCATGTTCAAGGACGACCATCGAGCCAAGTTTGCAAACAAGTTACGATCGACGTTCAACAAATGGAACAACAACAACAGTAAAAGAGTCCATTTCGCAGACAACAACGACAATGAAGACGATCGTAGCCCAGCAGAGATCCTAGCCGATCCGGAAATGGACCAGGAACTGGCAGACTTGATCGATGAGTTTGATAAGGAATAGGACAGCCGCGTCCACCTGGTCAAAGTGGACGCTGGCTTACGACCTCTTCCTAAAAGGGATAAACCAATACGAGAAGGTTATGGAGAGAAACATAACCTGTTTGCAGCAAAGCTAAGCAACGGATCAGACTTGACAGTCTTCTTCGACTACGGCTGCGCTGCGTGCTACGTATCAAAATCACTGGCTGAATCCTGTACACAATATCGTTCTCAACGACCGTCAACAATGACAGGCGTTGGAGGTACAGGACCACGAATCACTCATGATGCACTTGTCAGCGCAAGATTCGTACTACCAGATGGATACAGCACACCCTTTGTGGTATCAGCAGGAGTGGTACCAGATCGTACATTCCCAGGAGATTTGACCTTGGGAAAAGGAGTGTTTCATAAGTGGCAAATTCAATGCAAGGACGACGTTGTCGTTCTAGGAAACTTTACGAAACAACCTACCTTGAAACCGATCAATTTTACAACAGTGGGTTTATCAAACGAATGCAGTCTTTTCGCGATCTGGTTCGTAGATGGGTATATGCCAAAACCCATCTTTCAAGTCAAGAAATGCGTACCACCTGTGCCCTGCTGCTCTTTGGATTTGATCCATGGCGTTTGGCAACGGGTGAGCGTTTTTCTTGGTACGCTTGTTCAGCTCTCGATAGTCACAACAAAAACGCCATACGACATTTTGGTCGTATTTATTCGGCATGACTGTCTGTCCAGGTGCTTTCTTGGGTGTCAAAAGAGACGGTGAAGCCCATGGACTAGAGCTCTTGCGTAAGATTTTGCCGTTGTGTTTCTTGACGAAGGTTCGCAATGCTTGCTCTTGAGATGGACTATATCGTCGTGGTGGTATCTTCATCGGAGGATTGTCACCTGTGTCGATATAATGTACCGTTTTCATGAGTGCATTTGTTCGTCTTTTTGCCATATCGAACAATTCGGGTATGTCCGGGTTTTTCAAGTATGCGTATATGGTCTCGTCACCTTTCGGCGTGTCCTTGTGCCATCGCAGGGTTGGTTTCTCATTTGAAATCTTGAAAACTGATTCGGTTGATCTTTCCATCAGGAAGACGACTTTTGTTCTGGTAAGCAGCTGGCGTTGTTGCGAACGGCAGCGGTTCATGCCCTTGTGGAGATTCATGCTTGTGGTTGCCTTTGTCAACTGGTTGATCTTTTGGCGTTTGCGGATCAGGAGTTGTCAGTTTGATATTTAAAGCTTCCATGATTTGACTCATTTGGTAGTTTAATCGCTGATCCATCTGCTGGATTTGCTGTTTCACCTCGGCAGTCTCGTTGTCCTGTTTGATGAATCGAGTTTTGATGTTTTCGCAAAAATGATCAAGTCGGCTGTTTGCGCCTTTTACGGAATTTGGATAGTTTGAAGTTGGTTCCAACATTGAGTCGAAGTCAATGTCGGCGCCATCGCGATGATTGTCGATTGATTTATGAAAGATTAATTTAGCTGAAGTATTTTGCTTCTTGGCGGTTTGCCTGCAAAAATAGCTATTTGTGCTTCTGTAATATAACTTGATCTTACCTTATAAGATCTCGTTATTGTTATTCTTAAGTTCTATCTGAAGGGAATTATTTTACAAACGACATTAAATGGTTTTACAAAGTGTGTGATTCCTTTTCGGAATGCACGGGCCATAGGGTGGCTCGGGAACCACAGTGTGGGGTAGAGTTTGGTTTATTGCATAAACTCAAGCCCGCTCCTATCCGATTTACAACTAAGCGCGGGGTCTTTGATTTTGTGTAAGTCATAATTTTCTCTCATGGTGGCGGTTTAATACCTGACTGAATAAGCAATCATTCCCTTCTTTTTATCTGCGCCATGTTGCGAGTCTTTTAAAACAAAAATATTTAATACACTCACGATGGCCGACGACGAAGAGATCGCAGTCTACGACGAGGTCGAGATCGAAGACATGACCTTCGACGAGACGCTACAGATCTACCACTACCCTTGCCCGTGCGGCGATCGCTTCGAGATCGCGCTCATGGATCTCCAAGACGAAGCGACGGACATCGCTGTCTGCCCAAGCTGTAGTCTGATGATTCGAGTTATCTTTGATCTGGTCCGTCTGGTTGCATCTACCGTGGCGCGCTGCACGTACGCTTGTACTAACGATGCCATATAGGACGATCTACCGAAGCCCGACCCTGACCCTTCAGCCCCCGGACCTGCCGAGAATCAAATGCCTATCGCTGCTTGAACATCCTGCGCTCGGATCTTGAAACTAGGTGACGCGGCGCCGAGCGAGCGTGGATCTTGCTCAGTGATAAGTGCCGCGCCATTAGAAATCGATAATGGCGCAGCTATTGTACGCCATCTGACGAGGTTGCATCGCATTCAGCTCGTCCAGAATGCGACGGCGAAAACGCAGCAGCAGCGCATGCATTTCGAGATTATCTATTACCAAACATACGGCATATGTGCACAACTAAAGTAGTCTCGGGCCGCATGAGATGGATACCTAGTCGTGTAGAATACGGAACTCCGGTGCCGATATCGCGTGGAACTCGAGATACGTACGGGCATGATGCGGTCCGAGTTAGGGAGGCACTGAAGAAATTGCATGAGAGGGCGTTGTTATCACAATCCACAATTATACAGGTCATTTTTTGGGTTGAATCCGGTGAGGATTTGATTGTATTGAAAAAAAACCTCCCCAAGAAATAAACAGAAGATGCAGACCATCCAATCCAATGGGTATATCCAAAATGCCAAGACCTTTCCCAAAACGCCATTAGTGTTCCTGAAACACTGAGATCCCCAATCCTTTCCCCAAAAGATACCGATACCCACCATGATAATGATGATGATGCTGTTGCCCACGAACGCCAGTGAAAATGCAATACAGTCCACAGTCCTCCTCAAGTCATAATAGATAAAGCCCTGCGGCTGAGAAGACGATGAGTCCCATGACGGAAGCTTCCAATGCAGGCTTCTCTGCGGCGACGGTCGTCAATGGTTTTGGGGGCCGCGCAAGCGAGTCTGTGGCGTTGGCGAGGACTGTGATGGAAGCTATCGTAATCGCAATTTCAAAATCAGCCGCGTCATTCTTCTTATCTGGTGCGAAAGGGAATTGAGAGCATCCAATTGGAAGAGAAGCCTTACCTATTGAACTAGGCGCATCTTCGATCTTCATGCTTGTCGAATGTGCCAAAACTCTTTGTTGAGCAGCGAAGGCTGCTGGGAGGATAGCTGTGATGGCTACGCTGGCCAATCGCATCTTAGCTAGCTATTGTAGGTGATTTTTGGTTTTTTTTTGTTCGTGGTGATGAATATTATCATTCGAGCTCGAAGCGTTTTTTTTTTTTTGTCTAAAATGGTGTCGGATGCGGATGCGACGATAAGGTGGTAGTAGAGGTGGTAGTGAGTGGGACAGCTGAAGCAATGCAATGCAAAGCTGCCTCACAGCAGCACATGGACTGAAGAATGACGGGATATGCTGTTCTGAAGTATGGGATGGGATGCGTGGTGTTTGTAGAACAGCAGCAAGAGCAGCGAGAGCAAGTAAGGTGATGATGACCTAGGTAGCTACTAATACGAAGGTTTTACCAAGGCATCATGGTGGTAACAGGGCGTGGTGCAAGATTCAATAAGTTAATAGTCGACGGGCAGAGAGTCTAGATAAGGCAAAGTTCGACAGAAAAAGCCGGGAGTCGACCATGGCATGTTGATGGTGTGGACCGGGCTCCGGGCCAGGGAAGTACATACATACATACATACATACATCAATACCTACATACACGAAGCGTACTATGTAATGTAGAGGTGCGCCAGGTGCTCTTCTCTGTCCTTCTGCCCTTCTTCTTGCTGGAAAGAGTCCTGGGACATGGGCAACATGGGGCCAGGATGTGTGGATCGCGATGCGACGCGGACCCAAACTCGGTGGGTTGCGTTATCTGGGACGACAGAAGAAACAAGATTTCCCTTATCCCTATGCAGGACATGTCGCCGCATGCGATGTTGTACCGTATTTTCTTTTGTGCCTACCCTCCATGCTACTTTTATTGCTTATGTATGTCTAGGTAGCAGCTAGCCAGACAATAGGTAATATTGTACATACCTACATATGCGCATGCGTACGTGAGTGTGACGGCGTGACGAAAGAGGTTGGTAACCCATTTGCGACACAGGACAGGGGGAACCTCTGAAACGAATCACTCCTCATTCTCTTTATTCAAACAAACATCGCACCAGCACTGATAGTACGGACGGAATTTACCGTTTTCAGAAACGTTTCTAGAAACACCGGACTTGGTAACAAGATCCATTTTACCTGGGCAGCCAGGTAATCTATCTAGATAATATGTATACATATGGAACCCATCAGACCATCGTATTTTTATAAGTTTTTTTTTTTTCCAAGTGTTGAAAGAAAGCCCCCAAGTTTGTTGCGACGCACAAGCTTCTGAGTGCACTAGTGGCGATCCCGTCTCGGCCAAATCTCACCTAGCCTTGCAAGTAAATCCAGAGCGAACAGCTCGAGAGTCTAGTCAGGAGTTAGCTCACTCTCTAGAAGGCCTGACAGGCCTGGCCAACAGGCCGCGTAGAAACCTGTGGGGGGAAGTTCGACCGAATTGGGATAAGAAAATGAGCTAAAAACGTGGGCGACAGACGGGTTGACGCCGGTACCTAGCTTTTCCTTGTTTGTCCTCATATGAAAGAAAGCATACGTCATGTTATACTAGTAGTATGTACCGACAACAGGGGGTAAGGGAGGTTCGCATTCAAGACATCGACGTTTTCAACTTGCAGAAATGCAAAAATGCAAAAATAGAATAAAATCCCGGCACAGATGAGAAAGCTGTCGGATTTTCGGGCCAATCATCGATGAGGTTTTCATTCGCCGTGTTACATCATTACGAAGCTCAACACCATTTCTTCCTTTTCTATCGCATCTTGCTGCATGCACTATGTAACCCATCCTGATACCTAGACATACGAATGCTATATCAGAGATGATCTCGAAATATTGCCAGCTATAATTCTGTGTGACATTCTATGAAACGGAGAAGCCACCGTCAGCGAATATAAAGAGAGCAAATCAGCTAACGCCAAGCTTTTCTATGACGAACACGTTTTATCATCGTAAGGGGATTCGTTTCTTTAGTAGATTGAATTTATGTAATTAATGAGATATGTTTCTTCTCATACCTAGGGAAAAGTGATCTTATTTCCTGTCATCGTCTTGATCCTCGATGTCGTCCTTCGCCTTGGTCTGGCTGAGCTGATGATTGGCTTCTTTATCAGCGAGCAGGTTTTCGCGTACTGGGTGTACAAATGGAGAAAGCTGGACAATTTCAAAGGAAAAGAGACGAGGAGTGGTATTATTCAAGGTATCTGTTAAATGATGGTGTTCTTTAGAGCATCATCATGCGGACTACTGTATGTCGATTTTGCTCCGGTGGTTTATGGCCCGCCGATTGGACTGATGAGAAGCCCGAAATCTAACAATTAGTAGTTATTGCTGTCAGAGTTGTTATAATAATTATCGAAAACGGCCTTAGATAGCCTAAGGCTAGGCAAATAAAGCGATTACATAGATTTGAAAAAGAGTTCTTAATAATAGCGTTACAATATTTCTGTATTAAATTATATGCTACTGATTCATTTATCTTATTGTTAGAAAAACGGTTTCACGCAGACAATCGGCGTGATATTTACGATATCCTAAGTTACGCCTTGAGAAACATCTCGCTGTCTTTATTTTCTTTGTTGTCTCACGCGTACTTGACCAGCCAGTCAATCTCTTCCTTAGTACCAGGGACCTCATGTAAAGGGCCCTCCGCAGCTATCTTCCAAGCCGCTTTGCTCTTTTCCGAAACACCGCCATGCCAGGACATATCAGTTCTTATGAACTGCCAGTAAACAATTTTAGCCTCGCGAAGAAAGCCGAAAATGCGAAGGCTTCGGATGATGCGTGAGATGCGGCGGTGGTTGTGGTCCGTTTCTTTCAGCCACCGGTGAAATGCCCCCCTTTCTGCCTCCTTCTCCCGAATCACTGGTTCCCACTCTCGTGTCCACTCGATCACAAAGCCGTAAAAATACAACATCCGCAGAAGTGCCAACTTCATGTTATCCTGCAATGCTATAGTAGCTCGGAAGATGAGATATGTCTCCTCCTCGAGCAATGGTGCATTCATGTTATGGCGTGAGGGCTCTGGTAGTGGAAATAGCCAGTGTATGTACTTGTGATCGTTCTCAAGCAATTCGTCTGACCACCCGATAATTTGGTCGAATCTATCCCGGTTATCATTGATATGACATATAAAAGGGTGGTAAAATTGCACCCATACTGTCATCTCAGTATCCTCGGGCGTAACGTTTGTCGGTGGAAATGACGACATTGCGGGCGAAGTTGGTAATGATAAACAGTTGGGAATATTCAGTATTATGTCAGTGTCATTGAGTGAGTTTTTGAGATCCTCAGTGGCGGAAAGAACAAGTTAATATAGCTACTTATTCATACGATAAAGTTGAATAGAAAACATAGGTTGTTTAATAATGAAATGATTGTTTTAAACAGTTCGATTGTGATCCTAATATCTCCAAAGAGGCATACCTAATTTGAACAACATCCTTTTAGGTAGATCGCAAGGGTCTACGACCAATGAAATTTCCTTCAAATAAAATTGCTATGCTTGAATACATCTTAAAGTAAGTATGCTAAAGAAAATGTCTTATTTTCTCATCATGTTACTTTTCACTTGAATGAACCATCCCAGAGTCCTTTTAGACTAGGTAAATAAAAGAAGATCCCATGGATTGAGCTAGATACAACCGCATATATCTTCATACTAATAAGACTAAGGAAAGAATTGAGTATCTATACGATTATTTGGACCATAACTAATAAGATAGGTACATAAGTAAGATTTCAGCACGACGTTGTGCAAGGTTAGTAAGGAGAAAAGGGGGGAGCTCGTGTCCGATATCTGAATAACCTCGTTATAAGAAGAACCGGCACAAAGTCTAGCCTCATTATACGCATAACTATGGTATCAAAACTCACATGTGTTTGGCATTTAACACATTACATATATAATATTATTTAAATGTATCCTATATGTTGGGAATATATGTAACTACCTAGGTAGTTGTCCGATATAGAAGTACTCTATTAAGCCTGACCTTTGTCGACGACGACATGTCAGCATGTATTATCCAGGGATTGCATGGATAAATTAATTTGAACCTCGGTACCCGGAATCGGAATAATCCTCCGGGTTCATCATCACTCATCCAACAATGAACCATGTAGGCAGGGAGGACAACGTCAGATTTCACTCTTCAATTGATCGTGAATATTGGTCTAAAGGACAATTCAATTAACAAACACGATAGCCAATTATTGAAATGGCGGGTCCTAAGCCGGGCCAGAAGACGGTGTTGGTGACTGGGTGAGTCAGTGGCTTGGTGGCTTCGGAAATCGAAGTCCTCGCACATTTCGCTGACATCTGCTTTCGCAGCTGCACGCCAGGCGGCATCGGGCATGGCATATGCGTGGAATATCAGCGCCAGGGTAAAAATACCAAACACCTCTACGTGCTGGGAAACGTTTAGATTGACGTAATCACAGGACTACATGTCATTGCTACCGCCCGCAGACCTGAGGTGTTGGCTGACCTCGCGGCGATGGGCATGACCACCTTCGCACTAGACGTCACTGATGCCGATAGCATCAAACAGTGCCACGAAGAGGTCGGGAAGCTCACCAACGGTAGATTAGACATTCTTGTCAACAATGCGTGAGTATCCGCGTTTTAACTTCTCACTCACTGCTAGCAGTGCTTACAGCATTGCAGCGGCCGAACACACACCCATCCTGCCACAGATATCTCACTCCCGGATGTTCGCCAGACGTTTGAGACGAACGTCTTTTCGATCATGGCCATGGTCCAGGCTTTCGTGGACCAGCTCATCGCCGCTAAGGGTCTGATCATCAACATCTCGTCGCTCTCGTCCCTGACGCCGTACGTCTTCGGGTCCGTGTACTGCGCGAGCAAGGCCGCCGTCGCGGGCTACTCGCGCACGCTGCGGATGGAGCTCGCGCCCTTCGGCGTGCGCGTGATGTGCTCCATGACCGGGACGGTGAAAAGCAACACGGCGAGCCAGGGCCACCGCGCGCTGCCCGAGGACAGCCTGTACAGGCGCGCCGCGGACATCTTCGCGTGGCGCCTGGTCTTCAGCCAGAACAACGCGACCGTGCCGACGGAGCAGTTCGCCAGCAGGCTCGTCAGCGACTCCCTGCGCCCCGAGAGGCCCGCCTTCCTGCGCCGCTGGTTCGGCCGCCCCGACTGGTTCTGGTACGGCGGCTTGGCCGACATCGTCTGGTTCGGCTCGTGTATCGGGGAGTGGGTCATCGATGCGGTTTGCTGGCGCACGTTCCGCATGGATGAGATTGTGAGACTGCTTGACCTGCAGCAGCAGAAGAAACTGCAGTAGATTATGTCTTACTACTTCAAACGCGAGGGAGAGGATTGTCGTTTTCTACTTGTTATGTAGTTATAGGATCGGAGTCTTCTGAAATTGAGTTAGGGTTCTCAGGAGGCAGTCGGGCGACGTTTATTGTCCTTATCCACGTCAATATTATGGTGTAAATTGCGTACCTGCTAGAATATTTTAGTGTACGATGCAGCGCAAGTATCCCCTTGAGTACTAGGCAGTGCCCAGTTTACATGACCCATCACCGGCCCCTAATCCTTAACGATGTCGCCTGTACGATTTCAAACATTAACATCGACATAGACTATTGAAATTTAAACACATCATATTTCCTTAACACATTTTCGGCTTCCCAACGGTATCACTCTGAAATCCCCACTTAGTCAGCAGGGTTCAAGTTAAAATATTGGCAACTCAGGGAAACTTATGGAAGTACATGGATACCAGTAGTACCTAGAGTAATTTCTTGAGGGCCTATTCGGGCGATGGATGTGTATGTCGTAAACTTCACCTGCACGTCGAGATAATTTGCTATATTTCATACCTCTTGTTACTGAAGACAAAGACATCTGTTTAGTAGGGACGTTAGACTAGTCATGCACTTAATGCGCCCCTGACAATGAGATCGTTAGAAAGCTATTCACAATACTTTTCAACGATTGAATAATAACTTATTCACTACTCTTTCCTTTGACGATGAATGTCTTGTATATATACGAATGAGAAATCGTCGGGATGGCATACTTGGTATCTCAGGCCAGACCAAAACCGATTTTAACAACCCAATATATTATTTTTTTTGAGAAGAGCAAAACAACATCAAAAAAGAAAACACCACACCTTGCATCAGAATTAATCATATCAAGAGCCTTCTACAATGTGTTATGAGAATTACTACCAATACAGGGTCTGTGGCTGCCAATATCAGCCCTCGAGAGTTGTACACACCAGCACAACCCCGAGTTGCTCGCCTCCTTACCCCAGGAGGAATGTCTTCAGAGAAGGTTGCTGCCAGATGCATTCGATAGAAAACTAGCGAAGGACCTATCAGTCGGAAGTTGCCTCCAGTATTGGACATTCGATCGCCATCAAGATTCAGTCTCACACAACCCGCGAATCGAACATCTGATGATTTAATCATAAAAAAAGGAAGCTTCATTACGGAAGGTCCAACTACTTTATTTTCAAATAGCCTCGCTTGTGAGTCAAAAGCTTTAATGCAAAAATCTTAATACATAAATGTATGTCCCTTTAACCTTTTATCCGGTCTTGTATGCAAAGAGTGCGTAATATTGATATAAGAGATGTGCTTACTATATTCGTATAGTTCCCCCCAATCAACCTGCCCGTTCTAAACGCTGGCTTCCGATTAGCCAAGTCGTGACGTTGAAGACGTAACATTGAAATAAACCAGCCTTCAAATTCGTTCCTCACGTGAATCCCATATGTCATACTACATACTCCTTGAAGACCTCATGTACCTGCTGTGAGAGGACGAGCACAACAACGCCAAAATGCGCAAAGAAATCATGTCGCAAGACAGGAGTAACGAGATTACAATCCACACATCCTCTCTCTTCGACTCGAAAGAGAAACGCTTCGTCTCGGGCCTATCGCTCTCAATTGACACAAGCACTGGCTTGATTACCAAAGTGTACCCGACGGACAGGTCGTTGCCGGCCGGCAATGTATCAGGCCCGAACACGGTCGACCTGCGAGGCCTGACAGTCCTCCCAGGCCTCGTCGACGCACACACCCACATATTCCTACACGCGTACTCCGAGGTATCCAACGTGAACCAGATGCGCGACGAGAGCTTCGTCGAGCGGATCGTGCGGGCCACGAACCACGCGAAGGCCGCTCTGATGGCGGGCTACACGACGTACCGCGACCTGGGCACGGAGGGCCTGCGGGACGCCGACGCCAGCTTCAGGGACGCCGTCAACCGCGGCATCATCCCCGGCCCGCGCCTGTTCGTCGCCACCGAGTGCATCGCCTCCAGCGGCGGGTACGAGATCCGCCACGAGAACGGCCTTCCCGGCGTGGGCACGTCCGTGCCTCGCCTGTCCGACCCGGCCGACGGCGTCGACGGCGTCCGCGCAGCGGTGCGCAGACGCCTGGGCGCCGGCGCCGACGTCATCAAATTCTACGCCGACTACCGAAAACGGGCGTTGAGGTTTCCGCAACCCGCTTGGCCGGGCGCAAAGGAGATCTGTTGCGCGCCGTCGAGCGATGTTCTCACCGGGCAACGCAACCCGAATGTTCTTCTGTTCACGCAGGAGGAGATGAACGAGATGGTGTCCGAGGCGAAGCGCTCAGGGGCTCCGATCGCGGCACATGCGCAGAGCCCGGAGGCGGTTATAATGGCGGCCAAGGCGGGCGTGACGACTGTTGAGCATGGCTTCGTGCCTAGTGGAGAGGCGCTGCAGGCTATGAAGGACAACGACACGATCTTCGTGCCGACGCTGGCGGTTCTACAGGTCATGCTAGGGGACGCCGGTCAAACAATGAAAACAATCCTCGACCACACCAAGGCAGCCTATGATCGGGGTATCAAATTTGCCACCGGCGGCGACACGGGGGCCTTCGCGCATGGGGAGAATGCCCTCGAACTGGAGTTGATGGCCAAAGCCGGCATACCGGTTCCTGATATCTTGCAAGCGGCAACACTGCATGGCTGGGAGGCTTGCGGCGGAGATCTCTGTGGTAGGAGATTCGGGTCATTGGAGACGGGCTTCGCGGCCGATATCATTGCGATCGAGGGTGATCCGACTGGAGATCTCGGCGCTTTAAGGAAAGTCAAGTTTGTGATGAAGGATGGAGTCGTTTACAAGGATGAGTGATTATGCAGAAACGCGCACAAAGAATTCAATTCAGCAGTAGTTATGCAACGATAAGGGAAAGTATTAAGTTATCCATGAAACATTCTTGACAAGTGACGCTTAGATGAATATAATCTGACTACAGATGTCTCGGATTACTCACCAATAACTGCTTAGTCATCCAACTTAGTCAGAATATCAAGTCCTAGATTTTTCCATTCTGGAATCTTCAAAATTCGACCGGAAAAATCTCAAGATCATCGCCAGGTTGCAATAGGTAGTATCCGATTCCCGCGAATTAGCTGACTAATTCAAGTATTGACGTAGCCTACCTATATGTAACATCATCTTGATTCGACGATAATATGACCGTGCGTGTAGCAAGAATTAGGTAGTACCCCAGTTTCCCCACGACTTTCATAATCGACATACCCGTGTTATCATTCGACCCAAGTCAAAATGAAAGTCATCATCACAGGCGCCACGGGATTTGTCGGGGGTGAAGTAGTCCGGCAAGCGATTGCCGACGAGAGAATCACGCATGCATATGTCTTAGTTCGCAAGCCACTACCGGAACATGTCTCGAAGAACCCCAAGCTCACCGTGATCGAGCACAAGGACTTCTCAACCTACCCACCAGAGCTCTTAGCTCAACTCGCCGGCGCCGAAGGTTGTGTTTGGTGAGTTTTGTTTTTCAGGTCAATTCTACCTGTACGTACTCTGGAGTACTCACGCGTCCAAAGGTCCCTTGGAGGCCGCGCCACTCAGTTCCCAGACGTGGAAACGGCGCGGAAAGTCTCAGTAGACTACACGCTAGCGGCTGCGAAAGCCTTCATCGACGAACTCGCGCCACAGCTGCCCGAGCCGCAAAAGTTCCACTTCGTGTTCTGCAGCGGGAAGTTTGCCGAGTGGGATCAGGAGAAGAGCTTGTCGTTCATGCAGGACACCAGGAGAATCAAGGTGAGGAACCGTTCGCATATTATACACCCAGAGACGGGAATTATGCGAATTTTTGGAAATTAACCACGCGCGTTGCTTAGGGACAAGTTGAGAAGGGCCTATGCGATCTCGCGGATGCCAACAGGGACAAGTTCGAAGTCTGGGCTGTCCGACCCGGTGGGATCGTGAAGAGGGGCGCCGGCTTGGCCAACTTGCTGACTGCCCATTCGACTGGATTTATCGAGGTAGATCGATTAGCTAAGGCTATGCTGAAGATTGTGGTTGATGGCCACAAGGACCGAATCATCGAGGCAAATGAATTGCTAAAGGTCTGAACTCTGCCGAGTACAGATGTGTGCAAAAGGGCAAAGACTTTACGAACAAGAGGGACAGGGGGTTTCCACTTCACATTAATCGATGAACATGGTTTTTCTTGGTTTGGTACTAAGGACCTTTGACTTTTCATCCAGACTCGAGCACGGAAGACGGCATCAACGCTTTATTGCTGGCACTCTACAGATCTGTAGTAGTCGTGATTTTCTTCTAATGGTTGCTGGTTGAACATTATGTCATCAGCTACCATAGTCCCGCCAAGGTTATTGCAATTTATTCGACGGATAACTATCAACGCAAAACCTTCTCTTCATCATATCAATATTACATATGCCAAATAATTATCAACTCGATCATCAACAATTAAGCATGCAATTGTCGAGTTGTATTTAATCTTTATGATGTAATTCGACAACAATACGAATGCAAATCCATACATACATAGCCGTATACGATATTAATATAAGCGACACTGGCAGTGGCTGACTGGTTAATTGTAACAAGCCAACAAGGAGCAGGTACCTACGATTTCAACAGGGATGATCCAACCAACTCCCGGGGTTGACATTGAGCATCATGAGCATCTAAAGTTGCAGAAATAGTTTAAATCGCCTTGCGGCCAATCCGATCAGTCCTTTTATAATAGACAGTCACATCTCGTATGAGAGTTCGGATCCGTAGTTTCCCGCCGACTCTACATCTCTTTGACTGGCAGAAGGCTACAGTTACTTAAAAGTGGAGGAAAGTACATCGAGCTCTGCAAAAATATAGTGACTTAAATGTATTCTTCTCCATTCTTAAGTAACTGTAGCCTTCTGCCAGTCAAAGAGATAGTACAGATCCGTACAAACTTTTCTTTCACCGCAATAAAGAACAAGGAAGTGCCTACCTATGTCGATCCTCAATCCACCTCGGCCCGTAGTGTCGGTGCGCTTACCCCTGAAAGCTACAAGGCAAGATTCCGGCAACGTGGTAATTTAGATTTGATGCCAAGCGGTCAACCTGGAAAGAAGGGATGAATTTAGACCGGGCTGGGCTAATCAGCTAGATTTACTACGTTACACGGCAGGGGAATCTCGTGTACGCGATAGAAGGATCTAAATAATAAATAAATTATGCCTATATTGGGAAATTTAGTCACCAACGACCCTGCGCCGTGATCCTGTGTCTCGGAAAAGAAATACGCGTGACCTCCCACCGCGAAGCTTCCCTTTTACTCGACAACTCCTCGACTTTATTCAAGGACGACTTTCGTTTCTGTTTCCTTCAGGTGCAAACTTGATTGTTATTGTATATTGCATTTCGCTGTAATAAGTCGTCACGTCAGTCGCCGCGTCAAAATGCAGAAGTTGTTAGGGTCCATGCTGGCGGCGGTTAGCGCCGTAAGCGCTATTAGCGTGCCGTCTTTGGAGGCGCCGGCATGCTCAATTGGGAAGGGTAGCGTTCAGTACGACAAGTCGGTGCCTGACCTGGCCGCCTTTCCAAAAACGCAGGTTGATGTGTGCTACGATGACACTTCAATTCACATCACTTTCACCGCGCTCGAGGAGACGAACTTTTACTACAACGAGAGCTTGACTACAAACGACCCCATCTGGGCGTACGAAGTCATGGAGGCGTTTGTTTATCGTGGGACCAATGACCCTCAGACCTACCTGGAATTCGAAGTGAGCCCGAACAATGTCACCTTCCAGGCCTGGATCTTCAACAAATCGAAGGTGCGCGCGGCCAGCGCGCCCCTGGACACCTCTTTCTTGACGCAGCCCCTGACCGACGGCATCACGGCAGAAACCACCTTGGACAAAGACGCGCAGACGTGGGTCTCGGCTACCACCATCCCGCTAGGGCTCTTCAACGTCGACGATGGGCAGGCTGCGGGCACGGAGTGGAGGATGAACTTCTTCCGCACTGTTGTGTCGCCGGACACGTTCCCGGACCAACTGCTCGGCGCGTGGAACCCGACCAACGAGTCAAACTTCCACATGACGCCTTTCTTCGGCCACATTTCCTTCGTTTGATGGGGTTTTGCAATGACTGCCAACTGTGTTCGTCCGTTAAGGCCATATTGCACTTCAGAAGATATACATACTAATTTCAACACCAATTGACCAATCAACAGTCCTATTTCTAATTGAAACTGCATGTGAAATAAAATGCTCCAGGTAGATGAGGAAGTAGGATTATTCGGTCGTACAAAGTCAGGGGCTTTCGAGGGCGGAGGGTTGCGTAGTACAGGGGCGCCTTTACGTAAATACGCGAAATTAATATTGCGCCACCATAGCAGCATCATCCTAATAAATATGTACCTACAGTCAAACCTGGCGATAACGAATTAATAAAAACACGGGTTTGTATTCGTTATGGCCAGGTCTGACTGTAGTAGCAAATGATTAAGAATGCGGGGCTTATAAACAGTGAGGGGCGATAGAGGGGTTATAATGGTGATATTTTGATTAAAAAGAATTAAAAAAAACCAAAGAAGTTAATATACAAACACCAAATACTACGGCAATTACTACCAGGGCCACTCTAACAGCTATAACTCAAAATCGCTACCTGACTCAGTTGAAATTTCATCTTCGGGGTTGTAATCGTCGGGCCTGCGAGCTCCCATACCACTGCTAGCTTCTAAGGCTGCCTCCATGTAATTAGGTTTAGGGCTACCAACTTGCTGCAACGACTGCTCGAATTTCTTCAGGTAAAGTAACCTGAAGGAGTCGTTTAGGTTTAAGAAGGTAGCGGCTAATCTATCCTTCTTAGCCCAAGTAAGAGCCACGCCAATTATAGCCTCCGGGCTAACCTGGTCTTGATACGATTGCATTCAGATACGTTGAGCCTTTTTAAAACCCTGGTTCTTAGAGGCTGATATCCTTTCCGCCTTTTCCATGGACTGAGCCACACGTTCAAGGCCTTCTTTGACCATCGGCCCGTTCGTTTCCCGCCCTTTGCGACGGATTACTTGTGGCGGGCTTGGTGTATCTCTGTCATTGGTAGCATTGCGCTTACGCTTTCTTGATTGGTTAAAGATCTGTTTAACCGACGGAGACTTGTTATTAGAGTGAAAAGGATCTTCATTGTTGCCATAATTGTTGCCATTCTTGTCGCCATTAGGGATATATAGTGGTTTGGGACTCCTCCTGTGCCTTAGCTATCGGGCTACATGCCATTGAACCAACTGCCAAGGCGCGGGAGGAGCCCGAAGACACTATATAGATCCCTGATGGCGACGATGATGGCGACGATGAAGATCCTTTTTGACTCTGATAACGAGTTTCCGTTCGTTGAACAGATCTTTGACCAGTCAAGAAAGCGTAAGCGCGATGCTACCGATGACGGAGATACACCATGCCCGCCACGATGGATCCGTCGCAAAGGGCGGGAAACGAACGGGTCGATGGTAAAAGAAGGCCTTGAACGTGTGGCTCAGTCCATGGAAAAGGCGGAGAGGATAGCAGTCTCTAAGAACCAGAGCTTTAATAAAGCTCAACGTATCTTGATGCAGTCGTATCAAGACCAGGTTAGCCCGGAGGCTATAATTGGCGTGGCTCTTACTTGGGCTAAGAAGGATAGATTAGCCGCTACCTTCTTAAACCTAAACGACTCCTTCAGGTTACTTTACCTGAAGAAATTCGAGCAGTCGTTGCAGCAAGTTGGTAGCCCTGATGGGCCACCTAATTATATGGAGGCAGCCTTGGAAGCCGGCGATGGTGTGGGAGCTCGCAGGCCCGACGATTACAACCCCGAAGATGATATGTCAACTGAGTCAGGTAGCGATTTTGAGTTATAGCTGTTAGAGTGGCCCTGGTAGTAATTGCCGTAGTATTTGGTGTTTGTATATTAACTTCTTTGGTTTTTTTTCTTTTTTTCTTTTACAAAATATCACCATGATAACCCCTCTATTACCCCTCACTGCTTATAAGCCCCACATTCTTAATCATTTGCTACTGCCGGTACATATTTAACGTACGCCCTGCACATTTCTTGAGCCCTTTGCATACGTAATAACCCACTCCATGAGTTGTTTCCTCCCTCCTTTCGAGGGAATTAAACCTGTTACTTGGGTTGTTATCGTCGATATGTGTATACGGGTCAATATCCACAGCCTTGTTAGCATCGATTTCCTTATAGTCGAGTAAAAAGTTGCAAAGGCCAGCGGTGGCGTATATCAAGTCGATGTGAGCTTCAAGCCGTAGGTAAGGCTTCTTTCTTAAGATACCAAACAAGCCTTTCCAACGCCCAAAAGCCCTCTCAATCTCGTTGCCTAGTTGGCTATACCTAAGGTTATATAGCTCCTCTACAGTTTCTTAAAGGTGGTAGCGTACGCCGCGAAAGGGCACAAGTAGCTGTTTACCAGTTGCGAACCCTGCATCCCCAAGTAGATAACTGCCGCAAGGTATAATAAGGCGGCCCGAATCGACTGCTTGGTTGAATATCTTGCCATCATTAGCTAAGCCTTCCCAGCCAGCTAATCCTTTTCGATTTAGCCATACATCTTGCTTTCCGCGCACCTGTACGGGAAAGTATGACCCATTAATAGCATTAATAACATCGGAAAACCATGGGTAGAACTTCCCATTAGTGCGAATCTTTGAATGGGTGACTACCTCTGTACTAGCTGGTTTGATGACTGCTTAGCTAGTAACCTAGTTTAAGTAAGGCTTTAATGCATTCGTGGATAGCCGCGTGAACTGCCCAGTTACTCCTGCCAAAAGTCTCGCCAATCATACGAACCGTGATGCCTTGGGCAGCGTGATATAAAAATATCAGCAACTTCTCGTCGATTGAGAGCCTGGTGTCGATCAGGTTTGCGTGGCAATATAGCCAGAATAGCAAAGCTTCGTACGTAGGTTTGGACATTCGTGTAACTCGCTTGAATCTATCATCGTCGGTATTAAGAAAACGGTATTTCAGTACATGCCCCATTTAGTTTAAATGGGGCGGAAATGATATTGATGTTGTATCTTTTGGTATCCACTCATGAGGCTAAACTAAATTGGGCTGGCGTATACTAGTGGCCACACACCGAAAAACTTAACGAAAAATTACAAAAATTCACCTTCGAGACTTTTTAGAACCACCACTTCTCGTAGGTAGATGTCTTCCCAAACGCCTACCCGCCTCTGGAGTGACCTAGGTCGCGATAATCCCGTCATAGCTGCAGTCAATGGCCCCAATGATCAGGATAAACGATTTGCCGCTTTTCTGGATACTGGTCTCGATACTGAGGACGAATCTGCACCCCCGACGCCTGGTTCGTTGCTTGATGATGACGACATTGACAATGAACCTACTGCAACACCTGCAAAACCAGCAGTTCCTTCTTCTTCAGCCAGGGATACACTTAGCAAGACTTCAACGGCCAGGTTTTCACGACCAGATACCAAGATATACATGGAACACCTGGCTGCACTCACCAATGAGGGTCTGTTCAATATAGACCGTGAAGCTACCTGGAAACCTGCTTGGGTACAGCTGCTACAGCAAATGAAGTATTCGCCCACGAAGCCATAGACTGCAGAGGCGATGAAATCAAAACGGAAGATTGAAAAAAAAAGATGGATCGATTCCATCGCCGCTTGTATACTCATTAATGAGCGCCTGGAATTCGACCCATCTTTTTTTTTTCAATTTTCCGTTTTGATTTCATCGCCTCTGCAGTCCATGGCTTCGTGGGCGAATACTTGTTTTAGTTGAATTAATGCCGCCGCGTTCGCTACTTGCTATAGTAGGTAGTATAGCTCGCCAGTGGGTTCTATCAGTATGGCATTTTTTGCGTACCCTAACGATGTTGATTAATTCGAGTAGATAGGTAGGTAATTAAATAAGTAATAATTGACTAAAAGTTAAGACCAAAATTTTGCTGAAAGATACGGTATATGAGGTATATTTTGTTGTATTGACTTGATTATCTGACTGAATGAGTGATGGGGGAAGTCCTTCTTACATACAAGTCCATGCCAAGACAACCTGTACTGTACCTGAAGGCAGTCCCTTGACTACCTAACTCACTTCAGCAAATTTTACGTTATCAAAACGAGTTTAATCTTCGAAACCCTTCAAAAAGAATCACAGAGAATCAGTGGGGCAAAAAGCGCTTATCCCGAAAACACAAGTTGTGAAAAGCGCTTTTAACCCATAATCTTTTTGTAAATTTGTCTCCAGAACACCCCCTAATAAAGCCCGTATTCAGATATCGGCAATTTTGGTCACCATTGTCTGGCTGGCTAGAGTACATCGCCCCTGGGATGCACACGTGATTTGTATATTTGAACATACTGATAGACTTCTAGGGGAATCAAGTATTCTTATCATCAATAATATTCTAAGTTGCGAGTTAAGATCTTGAGATTCTTCTCTCTGTCTGGTTTGTCGGCGACTTCTGTATAGAAGTGACTTGAGGTCAGGCACCGCTGATTGTCGCCTCGGAATGGCGGATCCCGAAAATATATGGAGTTGGCGTGCGGTCGGAACTAGGTATCCTATCGGTACCTAAGAGGATGGCTTCGACAGTCTATACAGGACATTGATGCGGTGTCCTTCGTGTCGATTGTTGTTGTTGTTGTTGTATTGTTTAACGTCTGAGCGAACGGGCGTGAGCCTCTCTTCGCAACCTCCCTAGGGGTATGGGACGTGGCAAGCTCTACTATACATGATACTATGATGCCAAATCTTGCCTCCAGGGGCTCAACATTCCCTGATTAGCGATCACTACCTGTCGATCGGCCTAATCTCAAGCCTTCGTGGCTTTGCAGGTCTGAACTAGAGGGTTGGTCTAGTGGGTGCTTATAGGGTTCCACGTCCTGTGGTTCCCTTCTGTGAGATTCCTCGCCCTATTATTCAGGCTCGTTGCATACCCTCTCAGCGGGCTGAGGTTTGAATATTGGTTTTTTTTTTTTTTTTTTTTTTTTTTTTTTTTTTCCTTCCCCCTTCTCCCCCCAAATCTTCCAAACGCCTGTACAAAAGATATACACCCCATAGATAGTAGTTATGTGAGCCCCGTAGGGGCTCTGTATTCCATCTCTTCCTCGCTGTCCTCCTCCTCTGCCTCGAGGGCTCTTCTCCTCTCCATATCCCTTAGCTTGCAGCACCATTCCCCTTTCTCCTGGAATGGTGGGCATATTTCGGTGAAATATTCCGTAGCTTCGCAAAACTTCTTGAACTCCAGTGGGTGCCGGACTAGCCATGCCCAGTAGCCTGACCTGTCCGACGAGCAGTGTAGTTCTAGCTTGTGTAGCCTCATGGGCCAACTGTCCTCCCTCCAGTCGTTCCCGTCGCGCCGTCCTTCGTGTCGAGCATATTGAATAGGGGTAATATATGCTTGATCTCGGCAACAGTTGAGACCACGAGTTTAACCTCCCTAGTACCGCCACCAATCTACACTAGCGCAAGCTCAACCCCCCCAGATCAGTTACGTCGATTACCTACACCCTCGGGTCAAAGCACTCGGATATGCTCTTGCATGTGGATATAATCTAACCTTGCGGACCTGAAGAGGACTGGCACCCAGATCTTCATATCGGCACAACATTCTACCATCTTTCTAGTGCTTTGCGTGGTACGCCCAGAAGAGTTCAATGTGCCAAGCTCCGAGATTTGCGGTGAAGCCAATGGTACCGTGCCCGAAGGAAACCGAACCTCCGCATCTTCCCCACCCGAACTCGGTACCGAAATTGCCGAGCGCGGGAGGGCGGCGGCACAGAAAGGTTAATACACCGCCGACGATCCCAGAAAGCAACTTAGCTGACGGTTTCTTGGGGGTGCGACGAAACAAGACCTGCGTATACTACTAGTACACAGCTACCGAACCCCATCGCAGCAGATACAGATCTAGTATTTGTCTACAGATCTGTAGCTTTACATGTATTGTGAATACAAAAATCATGGATATCTAAGGTCAAGCAACAATCAAAGTCACCTTTGAATGCTTCTCATCTTTTCTTGGACGATGAGAGCGGTGTCCCGCAGCTCCTCGTCAACCTGGCTATTCTCCCCAACTAGACCAAGTCCTTCCACCCATGAGTTCCAATACTCCATATTGAGTGCCCATTCCTCGTGTTTACACATCTCGTAGATCTTCTGTCCGGCAATAGAGATCCAAGCAGCGATTGCGGGCATGTACAAAGCAGCACGATATCGTAGCTCGGGCGTTTCATACGGCGGCTCCAGTGTCCCCCCCATGCATTCCCTGATGTAAAATGCCATGCCGGAGAAGTCTCGGCTATCTGCGAGACACGTTGCTGCAAATGAGGTCGCATTGAGGTAGGATACTTTCTGGCCGACCCAATCACTGATATCCAAGTCTTCGTCGGCTTCGATATCTGTTTCCATTAATAGTTATAATCAGAGCACATCAATTGATATTCTGATCTCAATTGAAGAAAAGCTCGAACCTACATATCCCGTACTCTCTGAAGGAGAGAGCAAACGTCGGCAAGTCTACCCAGAACCTATGGCACCCATCATACTGCATGACATTTCCATGATCATCCTTGACTTGGATCCTGCCAATACATTTCAGAAAGTTGAGAAGACGTTTGCTGGCTGCTAGATCGCTTCCTACGTGCCGTACGGCGTCGCAGAGGATGGTCCAAACGGATAAATTGCGCAGGTCATTCGGATCTTTCTTGATGAGAGGCTCTAATATGGCAGAGGCACTATTTGCGCTCTCCTCCGGTGTCGATCTGTTTTCCAACAGATCCTGAAAAACGCCAATCAGATGTTGCTTCTCTGGGCCTTGATACTCTGTCGAACACCGAGAGATGTCTGCCCAAGCTTGGATACTGATAGACATAATGCGATATTTGGCGAAATCACGGCCTGCGCTGTAAATCCGCTGTTGGCCGTGTCAAGTAGACAGTTTCTCCAAGAACTTTGGGGCATTATATAAAAAACCATTACAGGTGACGTCACGCTATCAATAATACCATTTGTGAACATGATAGGGTAGGATACGTGGCTATATTTTACGCCGCTGGGATTGTAAAACTCCACCCTCCTGAGCAGGAGGGAGGCGCATGTATCAGAGCCGGCGCATCCGTAAAATCGTTCTTCTTTGGCAGGCTATATTTCCCTTTTCAATTTGATTTAAGTGCATATGAGACTATATATAGACGTATGTATATATTCATATCATTCAAAATTATGGTGGTTAAGTGTGGTTGATTTGGTATGATGCCCCTTTACCAACACTATACTGGCTCTAACACCTAACCCTAGCTTACCTATAAAAAGTCCCTCAATGTATCATCCAGAGTGTTAGCCTCTTTAAATGGGACCGCCTCTCCAGCCTTAGCCAACCCAATCCTATTATGCCAAACAACTTTCATGCCAGCATTGGTGGCGCCTTCAACGTCTCCCGCGCTACCGGCAACGAATAAAGCCTCGCTCGGCTCAACGCCCATCAAGGTTAAAACGGCTTCATAGGCCGGCTTGACAGGCTTGTAGAATCCGCTCTCTTCAGCCGTAATGACGGCATCGAAGAGAAACTCGCCCGCACCCCCTTCGCTTGCGACCTTCTCGACCCCTCGGGCGGCAAGGTGGCCTAGGTCTTTCGAGCAGTTCGTCACAACGCCGAGCTTATAGCCCCGTTCCCTCAGCACTCGTAGCACCCGCGCGGTCTCTGGCCATGCTTGCAAGCCATCCCAGCCGCGTAGCAGAGCCGTCGCCGCAGTCAGGGGCAACCCGACGTCTTCTGCGGATTGCCTGACCAGGTCGTCGTAGGGGACATATGCGCCCGCGCCAAAGGTGAGTTGGAGATAACGTTCACGCCAGCGCCTGCCTTCGGCCGACGATGCTGACGGCGTGGATGCATCCCAGAGGCTCCAGGAGTCTGTAAGGGCAGTGAGGAGGTCAAAGACGATGGCCTTCGGTCGCCAGTCTGAGCTGACGTTGCTCTGGGTAAGGGACATGGCCGAGTAAATGTAGGCTGTGATAAGTTTAGTCTTGATAGGATACGAGGAGGGAGGATCGAAATATTTATTAAAAATAAAGATTCACACACACTTACTGAGGTACTTAAACGGCCACCCTCGTTTTGTTCGGCAATGGCATGATAACTGGGGGTTTACCCCGCCCCATGGACCCGGATTTTAGGTATTTTTAATTGTAATAATAAGAGGGCATACTTATGTAGGAATAGTTCGTTTTGTACTAACAATTCTTTCGAGGAAAACTTCCAAGCCTATGCGATCATACATTATGTATGAATACCTGCTTTGAAGAAATTTCACTATTTTTAGTTTCAATGAACAGGTGATTGAGGAAAGGGGTATTTATGCCAACATCCATTCATATTCGTTAGCCGGTTGGCAAAAAAGAGACCACAGCTGTTGTCACGGCTAACAGGGGTCATGTATGGCATAACAGCTTTCATGGCGTGAGGATACTTACTTAGTTCCCTTTCATGCCAATTATTTCATGGAGAATCCCATAAAAAGTTTGAGGAATTCACTTCTAAGCCGATGAATGGCATTGTTGAAAATATACATTGTTATACTACAGGTAGGCCATATGTAACACTTCAGTTAACAAAGACGAACTTTAGTACCCATTAAAAGCCCTGGAGTATTTTGAAATCTCCTTTATTTGTAAGTAGCATAGTAGATAAAGTAAAATTAAGTTACGGCATTCTTTATGTTTGAAAGTGTAAGATACGACGAGTAAAAAGCAATCATTTTATCAAAGAATTGACGATGTTATTGATACACATAAGGTGTTAATCCAATAGATATATAATGTATAATGGACTCGTTTCGTTGATGTTATCCGGAGTTGTGCATAACTTTTTTAACTTATAATAATCGTAAACTTCAAGATGTCGGGCTCAAGAGACCTTCCATACAGACACTATGGCGTCTTCATCCCATTTGATAAAGAATTCAAGCCAGATACAGTTGTAGACCCAGAAGCACCGAAAAAACAACCGCAGGAAGGTGCAGAGCCTGAAGAAGATCCAGTCCCGTATTACTGGACGGCCAACCCTAGAATCGCCGAGGAAGGCTTCATTTACGTCGATTCTTTCCAATCTTCTAGGGTATTGTGTGTACAATCTGTGGGAACCAGGCAACTTCTTATCAACAAAGTTGAAAACAGAAATGAATTCAATCAGGACATTCCAGAGGAGCTTCGGATTTCGACTGCACCGATAGCAGCATCCCAAGGATGCCGTTTACCCCTACCTGTTGTGGTTGATGGAGTTGAGAGGATACATTTCAATGAACTGGTCTGCTGGCAGAGGTTCAATAACGGTCTTAACAACGAATACGGCACTTTTTCCATGTTCTTTAGGTAAGTTCTATGGCTAACCTCTCCCAATCTTTAACCTACAATCTAACTATTCGCAATTATAGATTTTGCAACGGCGGAAGTTTGGAACAGATGTTTGATAAATACCACAACGAAGTCAGACCGATACCAGAACATTTCATTTGGGTAAGTCACAACAGAAGTTATTAATTAATTAACCTTGACAGTTTTCCGAGGCCTGTTTGGCATTTGACGAATGTTTCCATTCCCGACATCCATTATAATTATTTAGTAAGCCATCTAACAAATACCAAAACGCTAACTCTTAGTTTTATAGCTCGTGGCTGAGAGGCTTTGCGAAGCTATCCGATACTTCAATTTCGGTACGCACCCAGTTCACGGTACTCCGCCTGTTTTCGGACGTAAGAAGAAAGCCTGGACACGTAAGTACCCCTATTCAAATACTCACTCTGTGGACATATGAACTAATCTACGTACGAGTAGTAATCTCCCACCGCGACCTCGCTATGAATAATATTTTCATTCATTATCATGACCGACGTCAGGGTACCATACCAAGGGCCGGGTTGGAAGCTAACGCTTTTCCCGAAGGTAAGTACCAGGGCCCGGATCAATTCCACCGCACTACACCAAGGCCTTTAGTGTAGTGCAGTGGATATATCCACGAAATCCCTTGGTGTAGTGGATTAGAA
>MU388439.1:0-37328 GCA_022578535.1 Jackrogersella minutella
GCTATTGGATACCAAAACATGTATTGTGGGACGCTCCACCAGCAAAAATAAAGTGGAGATAAGTCAACTGAAACGCAAAAACGCACAACTTATCACCTTGCTGAAAACCCACTATAGACCCATAAGTCAATAAAAGATTATGACACAAAACAGACTCTAAATGAATCGAGTAAGAGATTACGCCCATGATGGCATGCAATATATACAGCAACTGCCAGTACTATCCTCGAAATCTGAACAATTTGAGTACAAAAGCCCCTGATCCTCCTACACTGATACGAGACGTTATTTTTCTCTTTCGTTTTTTAAATAATAACAAGTTTATAGTATCCGTACGGGCATGGCCCCGAAGTCACACAGGAGATACACGCGCACTTTATGATGTTCACAACTCAATCACGCTTCTAAATACTAAATATATGAATTAGATGGTAGAATGATTACGAAGATGATTATATATATACTTTATATAGAGTCATTAATGGTCTCTCTGTCTCTCTCTCTCTCTCTCTCAGCCCCTGATCCATAACCCCTTTTCTGTCACATCAAAAAACCCGCCTAGTATGCGGAGTACCTGAACTAGTTCTCTCCCCTACTTCATCGTTCCTACGCTCCTTTGTTAGCGTTAAAAGTCAGCGGCAAAGTTTGTGAGCTAGCGGCTCATGGCCAACCGCTCTCTATAAGCGCCTGGCTTATAGTTGTACACTATATATCTAGATCCGGAGGTGGTGCATTTTCATGATATGGGCTTAAAGAGCGCAGTATGGCGATATAACGGTAGAGTGTAGGGTATTACCATTGTTTTATACGTAACATCGGTCCGCCATATGACTTAGAAAGGGCAAGGGAGGGCGGAGGGTAGTTAAAGATTATCTGACTGCCCGGACTAACCTTACAACCTCCAAAGTCTGGGGGTTATGCATGACATCGCTGCAGATCGTAAAGCAAGATGACAAAATGGACAGTCTGGCTATAATCGGTAGCCATTGGGTCCTAACGAGTAAATATTATTCTGAAATTGGTAGGTAAAGGGAGACGGAATCAGAAGGCGAGACGATGGTGCAGGTTGAAAACTCCTGGCGACTATTTTATATAATATGCCTCTGCAGTACAGATGCAGCACACCCCGCACCAAACGTCACTAGTTTGGAATCTAAGCTCGGTAGGTACCCTAGTTCTCGGGCTCTATAGACTGGTCATTATAGTTTCAACTTTCAAGCATGCATAGTTAGTCTCCAAATTCGTTAATACTGAAAGAAGGGGAAGCTGAATATACAAGAATTTTGTAGTTGATAAGTATGCGATCTCGAGGAAGATAGTCACAAAAGAAGCCCATAGACATCCTTAGAGGTAAACAGACCTAAAAACAGCAATGGTCAAATTCGACGTCGAGGCCGCCAGGTCTAAATTCCCGGCCCTCAAGGAGGATCAGGTTTTCCTAGACAATGCCGGCGGGAGTCAGATCCTGGGCACCGTCATCGAATCGTGAGTAAGAAGAAACCGCCGAACTCCTAAGGAAAAATCCATCGTTGCTCTAACCGGCACTAGCATCTCAGACTATCTGATCAAGAGCAATGTGCAGTTCGGAGGGGGCTATAAGACCAGCCAAGCGTCAAGCTCCCGATACGACGATGGCGTGACCGCCGGGGCTAAGTTTCTTAACGCCCAGAAGGACGAGATAGGTAAGCTCATCTGTACCTCATGCGCGCGCTTCACCACGCGTGCTCACCTCTCGCAGCGTACGGCCCATCCACGACCCAGCTCCTCCGCAACCTCTCCTTGACCTTCCAGTTCCGCGAGGGCGACGAGATCGTGGTGTCGGGGATCGACCACGAGGCCAACATCGCGCCGTGGACGGACCTCGCGGCGCGGCTCAAGCTGGTGGTCAAGTGGTGGGCTCCCCGGGAGCACTCGACCAACCCGAGGCTGCTGCCGGAAGAGCTCAAGAGCCTGCTGTCGCCCAGGACGCGGCTCGTGACCTGCACGCACGCCAGCAACGTGCTAGGCACGATCCACGACGTCAAGGCCATCGCCGGGGTCGTGCATACCGTCCCCCAGGCTCTGCTGTGCGTCGACGGCGTCTCGTATGCGCCTCATAGGCCGGTCGACGTGAAGGAGCTTGGAGTCGACTTCTACGTCTTGTCTTGGTACAAGATCTTCGGCCCGCATGTTGCCATGCTGTATGGGAGCCGCGAGGCGCAGGAGAAGATGCACACGCTTGGTCACTTCTTCAACTCGAGTGCGACGCTCGAGAATAAGATCAGTCTCGGTATGTACACCCCCCGTTTTCACTACAGCAGTTTATGGATAAGCCCCTTATCGCCCAGACGCAAAGAAACGACATATAAAATCCCCCACCCTATTTGCTTTTTACCGCAAGACTAACAAATACCCAGGAAGCAGCTCCTACGAACTCGTCCAGGCCATCCCCCCGATCATAGAGTACCTCGGGGCCCCCCAAGGCGGATCATGGGGCGACGTGGAACCCCACGAATCCCTACTCCAGTCGACCCTTCTCGGATTCCTCAACTCGAGACCCGACGTCACCGTATACGGCGAGAAGAGCGCAGACGAGAGTCTCCGGCTCCCGACCGTGAGCTTCAAGGTAGCCGGCTTTGATTCCAGAGAGATCGTCGAGACGCTCGAACGGACTACTAACTTCGGCCTTCGCTGGGGTGCTTTCTACTCCAATCGGCTGGTGTACGAGTTTCTCAAGCTTGACGCTAGCGGTGTTGTGAGGGTAAGCATGGCGCATTATAATACTTGTAAGTACTGCCATTCTCTCCCCGGACTCCAAATGTCTAATGTGTTATATAGTGGAGGAGATAAATAGTTTTACCAAAGCCCTCGACGGTGTAATAACGAAAACTTGAGTATAGGGGTTAAATGGGACCGCTAGAACTTGTTGCTGCTAACAGTTTGCGCTGAGAATGTCTTGGGATTTGTATCGGGATCTATGTAGCATAGTTTTAATCACGCAGGAAGTGAATCCTAAATATCTCTCATATAGATCACGACGACGCCGATCAAATATAAACAAAATAGGGGGCAGGTCCGGAGCAACTTGGAATGTTATGTTCATCTCATAAATCGCACCTACGCTCCCGCGCGAGCTCATACTTACAAAAGCGTTAAATTCCGATTCTTCCGTCACCTCACCTTATCACAGCCTGCCAGCAGAGTTCCCATCCACGGTCGCCCGTAGCAGCGAGATGACCTCGGCCGGGTCCTTAGCACCAAACACGGCGCTGCCGGCCACGATGACGTTTGCGCCCGCGTCGGCGGCCTGGTCGATCGTGCCGGGGCCCAGGCCGCCGTCGACCTCGATGTTCAGGTCCGGGTACTTCCGCCGCAGCGCCTCGACCTTGGGCAGCTCCGAGGCCATGAACTTCTGCCCGCCGAACCCGGGCTCCACCGTCATGATCAGGATCATCTGTTTCCCCAGCAGTCAGTCAGATTTCGATTTCTTTTTCCTACATAGTGTAGGGAAGGAAGAAAAAAAAAAAGAGAAGAATAATAAGAAGAAGAAACGCACATCCGGCCGTTCCTTCGGATCCGAACTCTCCAGCAGCTCCGTCAGGACCTCGACGCCCGTGGCGGGCTTCAGCGCGACGCCGGCTAGTAGGCCCAGGTCGTGTATATACCGCACCAGCTCCTTGGGGTTCGTCTTCGCGTCCGACTTGGCCTCGGGGCTCTCGGCCGCGCTCGAGAAGGCGGCTTCGTAGTGGAAGCAGTAGAGGTCGCAGCCCGCTTTCTGGAACTCCTTGACCCATTTCTTGGGCTGTGTGTTACCCGAAAGGTTCTAGTTAGCATGCAACATTTTGTGTCTTATAGATCGTGTGTAGTATGTGCTCTGCGACTTTGGAGTTTGGTTTGAAATCAAGAATGGAGACGCAATGGCATACCTCCGCGATCATCATATGGCAATCAAACGTCCCGCGCCCGTAGTGACCCTCGGGCCTATCGACGTGCTTCCGGACCTTGGCCACGACCGGCGCGCCGAAGGTGATGTTAGGTACGAAATGGCCGTCCCTACGAGAGAACCGCACACACGCCCGGCGTTAGTCTTCTTTGTTCTTCTTCGCAGTCTGATAAAAGCCAATCCTTTATGTCCCCGATCCAAGACCATATATAAACACTAGTCGAATCCTGGATATGTATATATCATACGTACATAATATCCACGTGAAGCCAGTCAGCGCCCTGTTCCATAGTCCTCTTGCAGTCGGCACCCAGCTGCGCGAAGTCTGCCGACAGGATTGAGGGCGCTATTATCGCCTTTGGCGCCATGATGTCTGATTTCCTTTTTATGTATACTAAGGGCCTTGTGTCTCGTGCGATTTAGGGGTTATCTCGTCGTAGCTCGAAAGGACACGGATGGCTTGTCTTTACAGAATCTGTTGGGTTGGCAAAGTGAGACATGGATACAGAACAGACGTCACTGAAGAAATCTATACCTATGGCGGGGCATTGCAGCTGGCATGGGCATGGGCATGGGCATTGGGATGGGATGGTGGGGGTTGAGGGTGGGGCAGACCAGACCCCTCCCATTATACTGACAGACTGATCCCATTCCCCTATACCCCTCTATATTATCTACAAGTTTTATAGGGACATTGACACCGCCTAGATAAACAATTTTTTTTATCACAGCTTAATATTCGACCAATAGAAAATCAAAAAAAAATATGGATAAGAATGAACTTTTGCTTAGAGTTGATTAACTGCTCTAGGATCACCCCAAGCCGTCACGTAGGCTACAAAACCCAAACTTCATGAATTCTTCCGTGATAAAATAACCAAGGACTTTTACTCTTCCTCAGGAACCGTCTCCGGGACCTCCTCCTCCTCGACATCCTCTTCGAAGCTGCTAGCCGGCACCTCGTATAATCGGAGGATCGACTTGTTGGGATCCTTGACGAGCACGAACTTGCCATCCTCGCGCTTGAGGCACATGTCAGCGATGGTTCGGACGATACCCCAACCGTTGGAGAGCGACAGGTTCATCTGGTTGGCAAAGTCCTTAGGCTTCCAGCCAATAACTCCCAGGATGATGTGCTTGTCGTTAGTCTTCGGGTTGGCGCGCGAAACGAAGCTGGAAAACACGTTAGCAACATATAATCAACGGTTAAAGATTGGAGGATAGCATACCCAAGCTTCATTACATCCGCCTTGGACAAGATCGCCTGCACCGTCCATCGTGCGAGCTTCACACTGTTGTTCTTCATCTCCGTCGCGACGACTGCACCACGCTGGCTGACCAATTTGGTTCTCCAGTCTAAAGCGCCACCACTACCTTGTGCCTTGTTGTCGAACTCGTTGAGCGCCTTGACGGTAACAAACTGGTCATCGCCACTGATCACGTTCTTCTGAACAGCATCCAGCTCGGTTCGGACAATCAGGTACATGGGGTCCTCGTCGCTGGTTGAAAGGTCAAATCTGCGATATTTGTAGGCCTTGCTCGCCGGAGGCTCGGTCTCCTCGGAAGCGTTGTAGAACGGGTTGTCGTGTGTCATCTCGACTCTCTGGTTCTCGTTCTCCAGGACAACCTGGTTCGCAAAGTTGTGGTTGATGTAAGTGGCCTCTTCCGCCAGAGCGCCAGGTTGGTTAACGCCATCCTTGTTGCCATCTGAAGATTCCAACGGTGCGTCCGCAGCGTTCTCGTTCACCGTAACCATGTCCAGCGCGGCGTTATCGCGCTTATCAAGGAAGATCTTGTTGCCTTGTTTGATAATGACGAGATCCCACGGATAAACAGAGCGAGTGGAACACATGAGCATGGACAGGATGCTGTCGGTGGCGAAGATGGTAGCTTCATCCTTGTCAGCTAGGTCCTGGATGACAGGATCCGAGGAGGTTGTGACATTGTAGGCAGCGCGATCCAAAGGCACCAGTCTCTTCTCGGCGGCCTTGACGGGCTGCTTGTCGTAGGATCGGTCGTAGTAGTACAAGAAACCGTAGCTGTCCATATCCTCTCCCTCGTCGGCATCAAGATTGAGCTTCGCCAGTCTGTTGAAATCAATTTCTTCCAACAAGTGCCAGTCTGGCTTGATGTTGATAGACGCATCCCGGTTCCTGGCTGGCTTATCGTAGTCCTTCCATCCAAAGCGACGGCCACGAGGGGCATTAGAACGTCCACCACGGCTGTCGTACCCGCCGTAGCCTTGTTGGCCACCGCGACCGCGGCCCTGTGCTTGACCTCGACCACCTCTTGTATCTTGACGAGCACCCCGCTGTCCGCGACCACGGGTAAAAACGGCTCCTCGACCGTATCGAGTCTTGGTGGTCTCTCTACTAACGACGGAGAATGTGTTCTCGTCTTCGGCGACAGGGGCGGTGAACAGTGCGGCACTGCCAGCGCCATATATTTGTTGATCTATACGGGTATGAATGTTAGCACCGGGCCGATTGTTGCTGTGACCGGGATGAATATTTCTATACCTCTGTAGTTGCGGTTATACTGCTGTCGTCCACCGCGGCCGTCGCGACCATCTTTGCTATCCGCGGTCCAGTCTGCCATGCGACCAAGCTTGTCGCCCTTGGAGAAGGGGGCATATGGGACGCCATCGAGAGTGGTGTCGGTTACCACAGGAGGTCCCCATCCATCGCCTTCGGGGAGGGCCGCAATGAGGTCGGCCAAAGAAGTGGTCGCCATAATGAATGCTTCCAGAAGTAAAAAAAACCTGGGAATGTTATAGTTGTCTACTCCGAAATAATGTGGTTTTGTTGTAGATTACCTCGATGTTGTTTTTTTCTATGCAAGTTTTGAAAATGCGCTGAAATTTTGGCCAAAGGTGAATATTTTACCACTGAATTTTTGGTGGGGTGTGGGGCAATCGCAAACTATGTATCGGATCTAAGTACGGTACGTACCTGCCAAATCACTACCTCAGCCGTGATAGTTAAGAGGCTTAACACCAGGGGCAACTACATACGGCAAGCGACTTATGAAATTAGGAAGGATATAATTGTATGGATGAGTAATTGCTTCTCTGTGTGTATAAATAACCTGTGTAGGCCCCTAAAGGTATTCCCATCCATATTGAACACCAATAAACTTCATATACCTTTGCGTCCCTTACTTTTACCTTTAATGCAAGCCAGAAAGCCCCAGATAATGTCTACGCACGTCAACTGGAGATCTTCTTCATTTTTTCCCTCTTTTCTCCTTCACAAATATGCTAATGAGATTTTGTTTTGATTCGCTATATATAAATTGCAATACATCCATATCTAAAGACGCCTTGTCGATCATCCCCTCATCATTGTAAACATAATCGCCATTGCTATAACCGCCGTTGTAATTACAACACTAGTAGTATATAAGACAATTTCCAAAGAAAGAAAAAAACACAAGATAGAATACGACGAGAACTAAAGAGGTTAGAAAGCCAGACCCATGCTCATCTCCGGCTTCGAGGAGAAGACAGCGTTCAACGCATCCCTGACCTCGAACTCCTCCATCACGGCACCGAACCTGAGGGACGATTAGCATATATGAGTAATTCAACATTAGAAAAGACGAAAGGTTGGTAGGTCGTACCCATAGCAGCGGACTTTACCCTTGAGATCGTCCATCAATCTCTCAAAGTCCTCCCTCTTGAGGTCCGTCAGCTTCGGGTGCGAGAGAACCATGCCCCAAGCCATGACCGGGGTGATCTCCCCGTCGAGGTCGAGTTTCTTGCTGAGGTTGAGGAGCGTGGCGAGGTCGGCCTTGGACAGCTCCCACGTCTGCTGGTTCGATTGGTTCGATGGGGGGTGGTCCCCCTTGTGGGCGTCGGCGTGGGTATGTGCATACCCGAATGGGATCTCGTCGCTCAGCTCGGGAAAGGGTTCCGGCGGGCAGGAGGCCATGAGCGCGTGGCCGCAGGCGTCGCCGCTCGTGTCCTGCGCCCGCTCTATCAGCCACGGCATGTGGTCCATGCAGGGTCTCTCGAGCCTACACGCCATCAGCAAGGCTATAATTAGCTACACTGTGTCCCACGTCCGTATAGATTTACATTTTCGTGAAGGTAACTCATGTATATGTGCAGTGAACCTTGTCTGTCTGTCTTCTTCTTTGTTCACTGCGGGGGAGGTGACATGTACGCCTTCGAGGGATCATCGGGGTTCTCGTACGTTAAGACGAAATCTATCCCAGCCTGCTCGTAGTCCACACGGCTCTGACCAGGCTGGCTTACGCTCCGACCCTGCGGCGGACCCCTGGACGACACGGACATGGAGTTGGGGCTCGATATCGACGTCGAATGGGGCGGCGTGTACGCAGTGTTGGAGCTGCCGGGTGCGTAGCTGCCCGAGATGCTACCGCTGGACGTGTACCCAGGGCTCAGGCCGCTGGCGACGTCGTCTATGCCCGCCCCCGCCGACCCGAGCGAGATGCCGTTCTGCTGCAGGAGCGTCTTGAGCTGCCTGTTCTCCTCGGCGAGCTTATCCTTGTCTTGTGAGACGTTGCTATATATCTCCTTCAACCGCAGCACCTCGTCCTCGAGCGCCTTTATATATAACTCTTTGCGTTCTCGATGCGTCCTACCGAAATGCAAAATTCATCAGCACGAAATGTACTTTTTTTTTACTGCCCACCGGCTTGGCTCGCCGGGATGATTTGACTAGGCAAAATTATATACCTTTGCGCTTGGCGGTTCAATTCTTGGCGGCGCGTTAGCGCTGGCTTGCTGTCGGGTTTTGGTCCCCGGCGCTTGGGCGGGTTGCCGTCGCGGGTCGTCTTCTTGTCGTTTAGCGATTTTAGGAAGTTGAGGTTCAGCGACGAGAGCGGGCCCTTGTCGGACTGACCGCCGTTATTGGAGTTCTGGGGCGACGACGAAGACGACATCGCAACGTGTTCGTACAGCGAACCTAAGGAAGGTTTATGGTCGGATGGAGAGTAATGCGTCGGAGGCGACGGATAGCCGGCTGCGGGCCCTGGGTCAGCGATTCTAGCCATGATGCATTGGAGCGAGCTTCGACAGCGAAGTGCGCGATCCGAGGTCTGGGGGATGAAGGGGGGTATCTAATTCGGCGCGCCATAGGGTCCAAATTGATGGGAGACGCTTCATATATATGTGCTTCTCGAAGCGGGGTGAGAATGTTACATACATAATAAGGAATAGATGAATCGTCTCCCACACCTTTCGATTCAGCCTTTGAAACGGTCTTTTGGAGACGGGATCTTTATTATATTATTAAGGATGCCAAATATCGGTTTTTTTCTAAGTAGCGAACAGCTTCTTTCAGGTCGTCACTATGCAGAAGCGCTACGAGATCTAATTTGCGCCTCGTGGTATAACTTATTTTGATGATGAGTACGAAACGGTTCCAAGGTTTCTGACTTCTTAAAGCGACTTGCTTGGGATGATACGTTCAATGGCGAAAGCCGATCACCTACAATGCTTGGAAGTAGGCGGATAAGCCCCACGGATTTGGATAAGACGGTGGGTATTCACGATTTGTCCCCCCTTAACAAATCCCCGGATTCGACACAGCCTCCATGGCAGACGAATGCCGTAATGGGTTGATATGGTAATACATTCGTCCACAGTAATAATAGTCCACAACACCTGGGCACTGCCTCCCTACACCTCGCTACTGTTGGGCAAGTGCCGGCCATTTTCTGGTTTCTAACGACTTATTAAGAATATTTTATCTTTTAGCCTTTGGCCTATTCATCTTGGATATGTTATGCATGTAGCCTATGATAGGTTACGTGCCCTCTTCACCAATAGCTACCTAGGTTTGCTCAACATCGTGAGATTGAACTTGATATTTAATTACTTTGTATCCTCAAGGCCAATCGTATCCTTGACGTTTTTGGGGGGCTCGTCAGCGGAGGTAGTAAGGGCAGTCAGCATTGTCATGTTCGTTGATGAGTCGAGATGGTCTACGGTGTCAAGAACGCATAATACGCCAACATGCACAGTACGCACGTCTGTGCCATATACCCGAGTAAGACCAGCTGCTGTTGATAAATATCATGATTCATCCACTCGTCCACTCGTCCATTCGTTCACCTAAGCGATACCGTTTGCAGGCTAGGAAAATAATTCGTTTTACTCGGATATAAGACTTCTGACGAGCATAACTTAGGTAGGTAGCTAACCAATTCCCAACAAAGGGGCGCACATACATAGTAATATGTACGGATCTGTATGCATGGAAATAGGCGGATGTGGTAGGTAGTTCCAACCCCGGACGATCACGGATAACCTCCACGATGTCTTAGGTGAGTCGCGTAGCGAAGTCAATAACCTCGACGTAACTTAATAAACAATAACCCCGGCACGGGCCGTTTGAAGTATCTTCCTTTTTTTGAGATATCATCACTTTTGTCACTTCTTGCGCGACACGTCCACCTTTTTTCATGTAGATTCTCTGACAGCCTGATCCGAGTGAAAGAAATGCCACTCTAAAACGATCTCCGGGTTCGTACTTAATTAAGCGCTGAGCCGGGGTTCCGCATTTGAAACGGCGGAGTCATCTTGCGACAAGACATCCGAGCTGCCGAATAGTTTGCATGTGGTCGGAATTGCTTCTCCCAATCTCTAAACCTGACGGAGGGCCGAAATCTTTCGTTTCTTTTCGGACCATCGTATATAATAACAACTCGGTCTATAAAATATCGCGCTTCCGTCTGTTCTAAACAGTAAAACACACTCCCGTGTCAGAGCTCATGGCTCTGTTAGCGAGAATTCTTGTCGGCTTGAGGGGCGTAGTACTAGTAGTTCCTTGGGCTCTCTATTTGGCGGTGTGCGATGCTGCGCTGTCTCTCCTCTTGCTAGTGAAGATATTCGCGCCGGACTTCGTCTATCGCGCTTCTTCCCGCATTGCATACTCCGTATGGAAGTGGATCCAGTTCATCTTCGAGAGTTGCAATGGTGCCCAGATCACGTTTTCAGGAGACCGTTTACCGATGAGGGAGTCGGCTGTTGTCGTCTCGAATCATGTTACGTGGGCCGACTTTTACATGATCCAGGCCTGCGCCCTGCGCGCGGGCATGCTGGGGCAATGCCGATGGTTTGCGAAGATCCAGCTGAGATGGGTTCCATTCCTTGGATGGGGCCTGTTGGCTATGGGCATGCCGATGGTGTCCAGGAATTGGATGCGAGACCAACGTGAGCTCCAGCGTGTCTTTGGTGGGATTGTGCATAGGAAGTGGCCAATGTGTAAGTGCTAGGCCCGATTTTGCGTTCCTGTTGTATAACTGACAAAGCTCCCGTCATCTGCAGGGCTGATAAGTTTCAGCGAGGCTACACGGTTTACACCTAAGAAGCACGAGGAGTCTAGACTTTGGTGTAATAAGAATGGCCGCCCACAGCCCTTACATCTGCTATACCCCCGCACCAAAGGGTTCGTCACTACTGTGCAGCAGTTGAGAAAGGCGCCTCACGTGAAGGTTATATATGATTTCACCATTGCCTATCAGCACAAAGGTGAATTTCATGTGGCCCCGAGCATGTGGGATACTTTAAAGCTTCCAAATATTAGCCGTTCTCATGGGTATAAATTCCACATACATACGCGGCGCTTTCTTCTCGAAGATCTCCCTCATACCGACGAAGAGCTGGTGAAGTGGTTAGAGCAGCGCTGGGTCGAGAAGGGGGAATGGCTCGATGAGATCAAGACCAAATGGGCTGCGATATAGCTTCTTCTTCGCATCTACACGACATGTCATATCAGTAGTAGCCTTGGTCGACTATTCTTCGCGATCAATTAATAGCTCGAGGGTGACGTTTTAATATGAGGATACTATATAGAGCCGCATTGCATAAGGCGAAGGACTTTGTAGCCGGCCTTGGCTAGTTCACCGGACATTTTGATAGTTCGGAAGGCGTTTTGCCTAATTACTTGCGTCACGAGTGTGTTGGACAATACCTATTACATGCTGTCCTGCTGCAAGGAGTTGTCGTGCATCCGTGCATCCTCAGGCCTTGTTCGTTTCCAGTGACACGCAGTAGCTGTACCGATAACCGTGGGTCGATGTACATACTAGCTGGCTAGGCGTTGGAAGTCTAGAACGTCGTTCCCTCCATCATGTGTCATGGATGCACCGAGATGTATCCTGGACCCATCCAAGACCGTCAACTACACACCTAGGTAAAGTCAAGTCTATGAAGATCAAAGAGACACTCGTCTCATGAGTGGGGAACACATTATAAAGTGATGTTCCCATTCTGCCCTAATACAACATTACGAACCCGTCAAGTTGCCCAAAAGAACGAGACGTGTATGGTAATCTACGATTGCAAGACCAATTGGTAATGGTGATAGGTTTGACATCATTCGGTTAAAGCGAGGTTGCGTAGCATCAACTGCGAGACAACGATCCTACCCACGGACCGGTATAGGTTTAATCGCCATCTCGAGGAACCTCAGTAACTAAACTAATATATATAAAAAAAGTTAACACCCCTCCAAAGGTTACGAGAAGCAGCAGGAGATGAGTTGGTGGTGCACGGCGGGCAGTATATAGATTGCTGTCGTTGATCCGCGGGACGAGCTAACGAAGTGATCGCCACTAGTGATTGGTAGAGCTGTATGTAAGAGGCGAGCCGGTGGATATAAAGCATCATCGACGAAGATTGGCCAGGAGTCCCCTTGATATGTAAGCGTACGTAACATACTGCAGACTGGCTGTAGCTTGTTGCATTTGGAGAGAGGGGTTTGGAGAAGAACTATGTGATGGTGGGTAGGTAGTAGACAGTGGGGTGATGGTTATTAATGATGTTGTGGAATGGAAGCGGTCTCAGCGGGTGCCCAAGATCGCTCGATATCACCGGTCGTCCCATTTCTTCTTTTGTGTAGTACTTCTTGAGGTAGTGTTCCAAGGACTATACATGTCGGACCTCTGGGAACTTCATTTACGTGAATCGTAGGACTACGAACCCCTTGCGTACCTTAGAAGTTGTCTGATGAGATAGGCTATTGTGGTGTATGGAGTCGGAAGGGAGGGTAGTCCCGATTTACAGAAACAAGAATAAGGGGATATTTCCGGCAGGCAGGAAATGTGTGGACTCGGGGGAGTAAAGGAACCCTTTGCCGGTTCGGCCTTCAATTGGAAGGAAGCGAGCCGTGATAATAGCGGAATTCTGGAGATCTATCGGCCGATGTCTCGCTATGACTGCTTTATAACGTAGATGCATACGCAGCACCTTTATAGGGAGGGATGAGAATACCTAAGGAATTTAGACTAGTTCGAACTTCGAAGAGAAAAGGGTGTTTGCTAAGTCGGTTCCATATCCCAAGATAAGATGACTGCATAAACAACGGCAATAAGGACGAAAGCACATCGTCCTCTTGGGACGCAGCATTGACGTATACCCCCTTGGTGGGCATTGTTTTGTATGGTTGGAGAAGTAAACATTGGCCCAAGACTCGTTGGATTGGGTTGGTAGTCTGCAAGAGCTGCAAGAGGATCACTAGACCCATGTTTCGCTGCCGTTCATTTGCTGACAACAGCGTAGCTAGACATGCCGCCGGAGTGAACTAGTCGCTCCGCTGCATGGATACATACTTGGACGTCTAAGGCCTAAGATCTTGTCTGTCCAATGTCTAGTGTATGTCGGTGGGTTGGCGGAAGACATTCCTCTCGTGAGTGGGTTGGAAGCTATCGTGGACTTATGGAGTTTCTTCTAATGGTCCCTCCATATGTTGGTATCCGTCATCAGGGATGGTGATTAAGCGAACATATCCCTAACATACATAGTACATATGTAAGCACATATGTATGTAGGTATTCCCTTATATAAGTCTGACGCGGCTTATCAGAATGACCAGACTAGGCTGCCAGGTAGGAATTTATTAGAGGCTAGAATAATGGAAGCGAAAAGGAAAAGGGGAAGAAATTCCATGGAATGTTTGTAAGACGCAGAACACCCAGGGGTTCCAAAGGTTATTGACAATACCCTGTAAGCCGCGCGCGCGCAGGGAGGGAAATCCGCATGACCATTGACAACCTTCTAAAGGCGCTAAACCTTACAATAGGGTGCTGTATCACTGTCTAAACCGATTGATAAGCTTCATATGTAAATATATGTTAGCACCGGCGTGCAAGTAAAAGGATATATGCTAGTAGAAGAAGAAAATCAAGAATATTTCCCTACTAATTACCTAGGTACATAGAAAAGGAAGGATGTTACCGCCGGCTTGTTGAATGCAACACCCTGGCAATCCTTGCCCGGATCCCCCGCTCTGGGTCTTGGGTCACTGGTCTTGACTATCGTAGGTACCTATGTAGCTAGGTATCTATGTACATGGTATGTACCAAGGTTCACAGTACCAAGTGACGAGAATTTGTTGGCATCCACACTGGTTTCCTTTACTGACTGACTCTTTCCTTTACGCGCCGCCCAAAGAGGGAAAAAGAAAAAGTCTAATAAACGACCCGCGCTCTAAATGGGTGTTATCCACTTCGACTGAGAAATTCGGTGTTCCTTCAATTAATAACTTAACTTTGTCTACGTCAGGTGTGCTCATCCTACCTCCACCAAAACGGAGAGTTTCGTACATGGTAAACTTCAAGGAAATAATACCAATTTGTTTCTTACCTTCACTTTCTATCCTTGCTTGACTTCGCACTCTTTCACTCTTTCTTCTTCTCACCTTGTGGCCCCTCTCCCCTCCCCCGTAAGCCACCGTCGATACCGCCCTTTGTCAACAAAATAAATAAATACATACGACCGGATCGCGCGATAGTGCTCGAGCGTGCTGGCCGCTCCGTTGTGAGCTGAGAGGCTCGTCCTCAAACCTCAAACACATCGAATATCTTGCGAAGATTGAGTGACCTGAACAACTACGCACGTCACTCACAGTCATGTCTCGGGTTCTCGCGGGCTTCTGACTCTGGCTTTCTGCCGGATAACTTGGCTTTGCATGAGGTCCTTTTTGACCAAGAACCAAATATTCAGCTACACGCCAGCTCTCTCTTTCGTCCCGACGCGTTTGCGCTCTGATTTAAACTACAAATAGCTTCTTTTCGACCCGACAGACTCTCTACCCGATGCCACCCTCGCAATTGAGTACCGTGCCTGTCTTTTTTCAACAATGGATGAGGATACGAGCAGATTGGCCCCTCCGGCCGTTAGCTCGCTTCGTGCCCAAGCTATCGGCCGTTCAATGGAGAGGTCCTTGAGTGCTGATATCAGGGAGGAACGTGAGGAACTGAGGGAGGCTGCAGAACAGACTTTAAACGTTATCATCGACTTGAACCTCGATGGCTCCATCCGATGGGTTAGCCCCTCCTGGGCCGATGTTATTGGGACGCAACCGAACACCATCGAGGGCACTCCAATTGCGAATTTGATCATTAGTGAGGACAAGGCTGCGTTTGCCGAAGCTATTGAGTCGATGAGGGCGGACGATTCACGCAGCCAATATATCCGTTTTACCGTCTTCCTAGGGCCCCTGTCCAAGTTATACCCTACGCCTACGGAAGACTGCAAGGAGCCTGAGATCAAGGAGACCGGTCCTACTACGGTCGAGCTTGAGGCCCAAGGCATCATGGTCTACGATCGTACTACAGGAGGTGAAAGTCACGTAAGGAATTACCTATCCTCAGGAAGAATTATTAACTCACAACTCTAGACTATGTGGATGATACGGCCGTGGATTGCACCTCGAGAGATTAAGATTGATCTAGCGCCATTGCTTGTAGATTCGCTTGGGTCAGGTGCTGAGGTCCTTGCTAGTTATCTTACTCAACTGGCCGAGTCTGGAAATGAGGGCCCTGCCAATCATCCCCCGCCGCTACCAGTTCTCTGTCGTATCTGTGAGCGTCAGATTCCTCCTTGGTGGTTTGAGAAGCATACAGACCTATGCCTTCAGGAGCATCGGGCTGAAATGGATGTTCAGATGGCACAGGAGAACTTGACCGAACATCGGCATGCCATCGTCAAAGTATTGGATGCGCTCGAGGCGCGCAAGAGCCGTACCCTTTCGGGAGATCCTGTGCCTCTGCCTGTTGCTGACTACAAGGGCTTACCAATTGGGCCAACTTCGAGCACATCCTCCCCCGGGGCAGCATCACCAACTCCCTCGTCAAGGGATCGATCAACGGGGTTTACCCACTCTCGCTCTCGATCGTTTGCTGTGCGGCGTCCTCAGGCTCGCATTGTCGAGCTGCTTTTAGATCTCTGCGATACTGCCATCGAGATCAGCACGCCGGCAATTAAGGAATCCTCGTCCCAAACTACCAGCGAGTTTCGCACGCAGTCGCCGCAATCTGAATCTCGCATATCTCAGGTCCTTCAATGGCAATCCCCTGGATCAAATACCCTTGAACAGGAGCAAGGTCTGGCTTTACTGTGCGCAGAGACCGAGAAGGTTTCTAAGGAAAAGGTCGAAGCTGTTTTTCGACATAGGAGAATAATCGAATACGCCGAACGGATTCGGATTGAATTCACTGTCATTGTTGAAAACTGCATTGAGGATGCGATGCATAAAGCGGCGCGTATCGCAGCTGGTCTGAGCGATTCAACTGAGGAGGAAGAAGGCGAGGAAGACGAGGAAGACGTTGAAGAAACACCAGTGGTACAGGATGAACCTATATTCCCTGGGTCCTTTGATACTCCCTCCTCATTAGCCCTTGCTCTGAAGAATGTGGAGCTGAGTGATGCAGATGAAAAGCGACGCCCCTCTTCTGTCATCGAGTCGACAAGGTCGAGTAGTCCTAGGGAATGCCCAACACCGAAGTCTCATTCCCAGGTGTTGGCCCCCACTAGCCAGTCTCGAAGCTCCCGCCGAGGGTCAGCCCTAGTTGAACATGATGCCGGAGATAGCGATGGTAGTGGCAGATCTACATCCGCTGTGAGGCAACCACTTCGGACCGACTCGCCTATGTCCGAATTGAGTGGTTTACGACGTGCTACTAGTTCACGACAGCACCAAAGGCGAAGCCTTATTCTTGCCGGCACGTCGTCTCCTCATCGCCAGGAATCGCCGTCTAGGAGCACTCAGCCGTCATCGCCGCTGCGAATCCACAAGCCTCGGAATCTTCAATATTCACAAGAGGGGGTCACTTCTCCAGAGGCGTCTCCAATGCTTCCCAATAGTGAATTCAACTCGCCCGTCGTAGTTCCGCATCACCGCCGACAATCCTCGGCAGCTTTATCGGACTTTCCAACTCGGCCACCCCCATCCCCACGCTTAAATGCTGTCAACCACCCCCCAATGGCCCGTGCTGTCCCCCCGTCAATCAAAGACTTTGAAATCATCAAGCCAATCAGCAAGGGCGCCTTTGGTAGTGTCTACTTATCAAAGAAGAAATCCACAGGCGAATATTTCGCTATCAAGGTCTTGAAGAAAGCGGATATGGTGGCTAAGAATCAAGTCACCAATGTCAAAGCTGAACGGGCTATTATGATGTGGCAAGGGGAGAGCGAATTCGTTGCAAAACTATATTGGACATTTTCTAGCAAGGATTACCTGTATCTTGTGATGGAGTATCTGAATGGCGGTGATTGTGCTTCCCTCATCAAAGTCCTCGGCGGTCTGCCAGAGGAATGGGCGAAGAAGTATCTTGGTGAGGTCATTCTCGGGGTAGAACATCTGCACGAACGTGGCATCATCCATCGCGACCTGAAGCCCGACAATTTGCTCATCGACCAAAAGGGCCATCTCAAATTGACCGATTTCGGCTTGTCACGTATGGGATTGATCGGTCGCCAGAAGAGAGCCCTGAATAGCGGAACTGCTGAGCCTACCCCTGATCTGCTGAAAACCGGGCCGTTTGTGCGGTCAATGTCCGTCGCATCATCCCGATCGACTTCATTGGACTTCCATGGTAGTCACCATTCTCCCTCTACAACTCCCCAGATCACCCCTGACAATGGAGTCGGGCAGCCATCATATTTCAATCTATCACAAGTTCATCAAGAGCCACGTCGAATCTCCGGCCAGCGTAGTGACAGTGGTGGTAGCGAGACGTTGACGCACATGATGGGAAACTTCTCTTTGAATGATCCCCAGCACAGCCAGTCTAGTCTACGATCCCCGCATGATGATGTGAGCGATGCTGGCAATGCTTCTCCTGATCTTCCGTCTCTTCACCAGACTACCAGCCAAAATAGCGACATGCACAGGAATACCCCGCCGCAGTCAAGCATGATGCCTCCTCCGATGGCTTTGTTCGACCCTGATGATACTAATCGGCGATTCGTGGGCACTCCTGATTATCTTGCCCCTGAGACGATCAAAGGTGCTAGACAAGACGAGACTAGTGATTGGTGGTCAGTCGGGTGTATCATGTTTGAGTTCCTTTATGGCTATCCTCCATTCCATGCCACAGAAGCAGAACACGTCTTTGAAAATATACTGGCTCGAAAGATTATGTGGCCTGAGGAGCCTGACGAAGTTTCACCTGAAGCAAAGGATCTCATCAACAAACTGCTATGTATCGACCCTCAACAGAGACTGGGTGCTAATCGTGAGGACAAGTACGCGTCTGGTGGCGAAGAGATCAGAAATCACTCTTGGTTTGAAGGCACTAATTGGGATTCGCTGCTACAAGATGACGCCCAATTTGTTCCGCAGCCAGAGAATCCTGAAGATACTGAGTATTTCGATGCCCGTGGCGCTACTCTGCAGTCTTTTACCGAGGAAATAGAAGACCAGATATCGCCTCCTTCTGCACCAACCCCGGACTATTCTGATCGTCCACATGATGCTCTATCACGTGTTCGTTCGCAGGTCCAGGTTAACCAAATCAAACGGGGCTTGATGCCATTGCACATACCTCCCCACATCCGAGATCTGAAGAGTCGACGACTTAGTGAGCCGGTAGCTTCGGATGATTTTGGATCATTTGCTTTCAAGAATCTTACGGTTCTCGACAAAGCTAACAAAGATGTCATCCAACAGCTGAAAGCCCAAGCAATGGCAGCACAAAGCAGAGCTGGAACGAGTCCAGGCGGGAACAACCCAACGTCTCCAGCTCAGGCACTTGAAGGAAGTCCGGTTATGTCTATGCCGGTACAACGTAGTTTGTCGAATGCCAAGGCATCGGCATCGCAACGCCCTGCATCACCATCCGCAGCTAGTCATGCGAATTCGTCTCCTAGCCGAGCTTCACAGCCGTCTTCACCACTTCTTGTATCCTTCCACGCAGGGCAAGGAGCTGAGGGTCGCAGAAAAGCTTCAAGCAATTCTTCTAGCCTCTCGCAACAATCTGGATCTGGCTCCTTGCAGCCCGGCAGCTTCTTCGACGTACAGCGCGCTAGCCCTAGCCTCCAAAAGTCAGTAAGTGCAGCTGCTGCATCCCCTGTGAAGGGTAAAGCTGCGCCGCCTCCGCTACCACTATCCCCGCAGAAATCGGTTGGGACTCCAAGACAAGCGAGTGGATCCTCAACTCGGTCGCGCTCTCTGACCGTAGGCTCTCAAGAAGGTAGTCCCGTAGCGGCTGACCTTCTTGCTCATCATCGTAATCGGCGAAGCCAAGTCTTCGACATGTCTCCTTCATCATCAGACAACGAAGGTGAGAGGGCAAACGCTCTGCTTAAAGTACAGCGGCGCCGCCAATCTTCCCGTCGAATGTCGGCTATCATGCTTGATAGTCCGTCATTTCGTTCTCTAGATGTCCTAATCTGCGAAGACCATCCAGTCTCACGAATGGTTATGGAGAAACTGCTCGAAAAACTTCGCTGTCGTACCATCTCTGCATCAACTGGCTCCGACGCAGTTCGATACGCCGTGAGTGAAATCAAGTTTGACATCATATTTACCGAATTCAAACTACCTGAAATCAGCGGATCAGATGTTGCTCGAATGGTTCGCGAAGTTAAGAACGTGAACGCCCATACGCCAATCGTCGCAATAACGGCTTATCTAAAAGAGCTACAAGCTCCTCATTATTTCGACTCTCTCATCGAGAAGCCTATCAGCTCTTCTAAACTGACTGAAGTTCTTACCAATCTTTGTCAATGGAAGCCAGCATCACCAGGTCAACCTCACACGGTGCCGATTCCAAATCCCATCTCCAGTGCGAAATTGAACAGCGCTCGTTTGGCAGGCAGCCCCACATCAGCATCATCCGGATATGGCCACCCAGGAACCAGTAGCTTCAGAGGCTCTAGTAGGGAAGATTCTATCAGTTCTAGCTTTTTCGGTGACTCTGAATCTGTGACCACTGACGAGATACCCGTGACGATTAGTCGCAAAACTACAGTGGAGTGGGGAGATGAGCCCGGTCTTGGAATCAGTAATGAAGAGGCAGTTGTGGCCTCTGGTGGGGCCTCGAAGATGCCCATCCCGCTTATTTCTCAGCAGTCAGCTCCAGCTCAGATGGAGCAACCTAGGATGCCAGTTCCTCGACGCTCTTTGGAGAAGTTGCGTTCGAGACGTGAGCATCTCGAGAAGCGACGCCTTGAAGGCAACGACTCCGCAGATGATGAAGACGATGAGCTTGGCACCCATCGAGACCGTGGCTTCCGCGGCAAGCCACCGCCTCCCAGTTCGAAACTTGGGATCGAAATGATGAGAGCAAATAGCCATGATAGCGTTGCCATATCATCCGATACTACACCGGAACCTGTGACACAGGTAGTAACTCCGTCGAGAGAAGCCGATGTCTCGCCACTCTCGGGTGTTAGACCACCGGAGAAGACATCTTTGCAAACGCCGCCAGAAGCTTCTCCGACGTTTGATCCGAATACCAGCGAAGGGGGTGAATCCGATAAGACGCCACGATCAACAGCTACTTCACAAGACGAGCCGTTGGAAGAACCAACGCCGCGGCCGTCCTTGAAATTTTCTGAGACCATTTTCCGGATAAGCGAAAGTTGATACGCTATTCCAATTTGCGTCTATCAAAAGCAGCGTGGCGCCTCTATCACACTACAATCGTTTTATAAGTATTATCCACAGCATGGCGTTTATGGATTGGAGTGCCGTGTATGCATTTTGTTTCTTTTGTGAGGGAACTGATAGCAACGGAGTTTGGTATTTCTCAAAGGAAATGGAACCCGCAGGCGGCGAAAAAAATGCCCCAAACAGAACTAGGGTGGATTAGTCGTCGCATTTACACCATTTCTGGGTTTTCACGCATCGTTGTATTGTTGTGTCGGTCCTCACGTGTCCCATCACAGGACATCTTTGGTCTTCCAAGTCATACAAACAAACACCCCCCCATTCCTTTACTTTTTTCGGTCCCCCTTCGCCAATCGGCAACACGTCCCATTCATGTACCAGTATGTTGTGAGGGAGCCATGGTAACCTGAAGAGAAATTTTCTTTCATGTGGCTAGTTCTACGATTTACGGGTAGTCCCAACTACTTTTTTTTTTCCTCCTTTTTTTCTTCTCTGAGACAGTGTGACACCCGCACTCCGGATAGGTAGCCTTTTTACCTTGCTACAGAACAAAATGAGAGACGGATGAATATCTAAAACAAAAAAATATTCGTAGACTGGATTGTCATGATATTTGAACCCCAAAAAACTACACGTGTACAGTCTTTTTTGTATGTTCTATGACTGAAGATGATATAAAATAAAAATTGTAAGGATGATTGACGATGTATTCTGATTTCACACGAGTAGGTACAGTTAAGTATGTTATTTATAGGTATGTAAATAGGTGAGCAGATTGGCATTTGAAACAACAATACTGTTAAATATTTAAGAGGTTTGAGGTTTGCTATTCGCACCTCCAAAAATTGCTATCGGAGCCTTATTCGCACCCCTGTACATCCACCTTATCGCCCCGCGGTTTTTGGAAAGCGGTCAACGCCAATGCACCCAATCAGAATTAGTCTTTCATTGAGCCTCATTATATGCACAGGTACAAGCAATTGTCAATTATCAACATCCCCTTTTTATTCAGCCTTCTTATTCGGATATCTCTTGTTCTGACGTTTCGATTGTTTCTCCCTCTAGTATCTCATTTTCTGATGTATATTCATCTCTTAAACTCTTCAACCCATTGACTGTACGACGTACAGGCTGGCCGGTTCGCGATCGCTTAGTCGGAATCGTAGTTTTCGGCTTATTTTTTCGAGCCAGGGGGACGGCCTCGTCGCTTTCCTTGTGTAGATGTTGGTGCTGGTGCTGTATCTGCGGAATCGAGCTGTTGAAGACTCTCGCCGTGTTCCCAGTGCGAGAGATGGCTTCAGCTTCCCATGTACAGCCAGTCTTGACAGTGGTAGTCTTGCGGACGTTGTTTGCTTCAGAGCGCCGAAGGGTCCCCTTTGAGCAGGCGAGTTGGATGGTGGTAGGTTTTCCGTCGCGGTAATTCTTCGACCGTTTTTTAACAACAGAAAACCCGGCTGCATTAGTAAATGCAAAGAGATCGGCTTCGAGCTCTTCGTAAGACTCGTAGAGGGGGCCTTTGACAAGACGGTGGTTAGAAGGTGGGATTGATAAGGGTGGAGGGCCTGGTATGGCGGTTGCGGGCTTGTCGGCTGGATCCTTAATGAAAAGCGAGGTCAAGAAGGGAAGGGTTTAGCTAGCTGAAGAGTGCAAAAGGAATTAATCGTTGCATGCGATGCTAATTGATAGCGACGATGAGGTCGAAGATAATTAAAAATTATGAAAGTGGAGACCTGCATTGATTCTGCCAGCTTTATTGCTGACCGCTTTCCTAAAGAGGTGCGGGGCGATAAGGTGGATGTACACGGCCCATGCGAATAAGGCCCCGATAGCAATTTTTGGAGGTGCGAATAGCAAACCTCATATTTAAAAGCTATATTCGAATACCTATTTCGGTGCTTTCCCAAGTCACTATTTGTCTCAAAGCTTAGTATGGTCTTCGATTCTAGATATATCCTTGTTTTCCCTGGTGGAGTTTCATATGTACAAAGCAAACAAAAACGCAATGCGCCTCACCCCCCCCAAACACCGGACCCGATAATGTAACGTTTTCTATATTCAACCGGTTCATATGCCAGCTCGCGTCGCTCTCGTTCCACATTCATCGTGTCGTATGCCTTGACCAACAACGAGATCCAGGCGTCCTTATTCCAAGAGAGCGCGAGGCCAGGGGAATAAGACGCGCCGGGGTCTCGACTCCGGGAAGAGGCCGAGCCCGTCGAGGCAGAGTCCGTTGAGCCAGCGTTTGATGTAGAGTTTCGGTGGCGCGGGGGGCGAGCGAGCCTCGGGCTCGTCCGGCTTCGGCCACTCAACTTCGACTTCCAGCGAAACGTGCTTCTGGATGTCTACCAAGGAGTTGTATCTGGCGGGCCGCGAGGAGGTAAAGGCGTACCTCTCCACGGTCTCGTCCTCCCAGTCGTCCTTACTATCGCCTACGAAGACAGCATGGTAGGGAATGTCTTTGTACTTGGGATGTACGAGGGATCCCAGCCGAAGGACTTTGCCCTCCTCGAGCGCTAGCTGGACCTCGTCGGTCATGCACACATTCCATGAAGCACGGCTGGAGTAGCGCCGTTTGTAATAGATGGAATCCGGATCATTAACCCAATTACATAGACGAGTCGCGATTTCTGCATAGCAACGCCCGTACGTTTTATACCCAAGCTCAGTAGCAAATTGATCGAGCGGTTTCAGGGTGTTGTATTTTTCATACTTCATCGGCTTGCGACGTATTACTTTCCCCAGTCTCCAGAGGCGGCCGCTCGTAAGCGTACCCTCTGCTGTTAGTATGGGGTCGATGAAGCGGCAGCTCTTGATGAAGGTCAGCCCCTCGACGATCGGAGGCTTGAAACTGCTGAGTGATTGCTTTGAGATATACTCGTGGACGTTGTCTTCAAGGGTTCCTTGGTCGGATTTCTTCAGATCGTTTTCTATGATCTCGCCGTTCAGTAGGTATAAAGCGAGCATGGATAGGCTTAGGCTGCTGCTGTCGCTGTTGAGAGAGTTCGTGTCCAGGCGAGTACTGTACCCGCAACAGTTTGCCATAATGGCAAGACGGTCGGATTCTTTTCCGATACCGCGCGAAATGATGTCTTTGAGAATTGTCGGGGACATAGAACGCGACGCAGAATAATAGGGCGTCGCACACTCTTCTTTGAGGAGGACATTATACTTTGTAGCCGTCCTAAGTATCTTGTCGCAGATATCATTGCCCTTCGATCTCTTCCGATACGAAAGGCAGAACTCTGTAGCGAGTGTCTTGAAATCCGCAGAGTTTATACAGACCTCGCCTTCAACGTCACCCAAGAGGGGCTCATCTCGATCGTCCAACGCAACTTGCTTTCGCCTTTCTAAGTCCCGACGATGTGGGATGAGAAACATCATGCGGATAGAAGCTCTGTAGTCTTCCTGGAACGGCCAAGCCCGGGTCCACCAGTAATTGGACGTGATATCATCCAGAAGAGCTAGTAGGGCTGGCTCGTCTTCGGCGTTCACTTTGCCATACTTGATTAGATTGATAAGGAGATCGAGCTCTTCCTCAGTCTCGATCGTGCGTGTAAGGAGAGCGATTGGCCATTGACTCAGACTATACACCAAGTGCATGCTTTGAATTGCTTCCTCCTGAGCCACTTTGTTCTCCTGGTCGATACACTCCCGATCGATCCATATATTCTCGCAGCCCACGTGATCAGCGTAATTGAGCACTCGGTTCCAGACCACGTCTCTCACTTCGCTGGGCAGCGCAGGCTCGCCGGCTCTACGCGGCTCTACAAAGTAGCGTCCTTCGGAGTTCTCTTTGGCCTCCTCCTTTGAGGACTCCCAGGTGTATGAGACGGCGATATACTCCCTTCCGTCCTCTGCATTTGACACGGGATCAAGGGACCTTCTTCTCAGCAGCTCCGAGCAGCTAGTAGAAACGCTGCCATTGGCTACACGCCTCCGCTTGCCGCTCGGCTCCTCATTGTCCTCGGCCAAGTAGAGACATTCCAGAGACTTGAGCCAATGCTCCCTCGTGACAGCATGCTCCTGGATGTCTAGCACGGCAGAGACGATGGAAGACGAGTTTCGATCCCGGATTTGGCTGAGGGGTAGCGAGGTGTCTTTGACGACGCCATAGTCCTTGGACATACTCAGCAAACTGTCCTAGCCAGCCAATTCCAAGATCGACGAGATTGATGGTGATTAATGCATAAGTGTAGGTTGAATTGGAACACTGAAATGGAACATTGAAAGTTGGAAAGAATTCGAATTCTGCCGTTTGAAACAAACAGCGAATGATTACCCCGTTTGACATGGTGTCCTAGTGGAGTTCGGGCATTAATACCGATCGCGTTAGTGGATACCTCACCGCCCACTTTAGTCCGGCACTCGGTTCCATTTGTCACACGTTATCGGAATGTTTAAGGTCTTAATCTAGCAAAATGGCGAAGAAGTGTAAAAGTTGTTATTGTTGTTCTCTCCAGTCTTCTGGACTAAACGCCTAGCCGTAAACTGTAAGATCTAACGCGTTTTACGGATATAATATAACCCGATCTCCGTAGATGATCCACCCATCATCTGACACCATTTATAGAAACGTTTTCCACGTGTAAAGCCCAGCTGGCCGCAGCTGGTGTCAGCATACGCATCTGAACAAATTACCCCTTTTCGTTATCTGTAATCTGTAGTACCTATTATGCAATCACGTGATACACCTTTTCCTTCATCACGGCGCTTATACTAGCAGCTATCAGCTAAAATCACAAGTAACTCGTGCCACGACGTTATTGTTTATTAATTATTATGCATTTTAAATAAACCTAATTCTTTCGGCAAAAATATCACGATATATCAGTCTTCGTCAATTTTAGCACCAATGCTAACTCGCTTTTCTTTTCGTAATAGAAACCATATAATCTTGTCCTTCCTTAACCGATATGATGCCTAAAACCGGCCGGCCAACATCCGGCTCCGGCATGGGCGGGTTTCCCACCATCTCGATGTCGAAGCGGCGCAGGACGGTAGCGACGAAGGCGGTAACGAAGTACTTGGCCAGGAACCTGCCGCTGCATTTCGTCTTGCCGCCGCCGAAGGGCCGCCACGACGGGCTGTTCGGCAGCTTCCGGGCGGCCTCGGTGTCGAGCCAGCGCCGGGGCCGCCAAGCGTCGATGTCGTCGCCAAAGACCCGCTCGTCGAAGTGCAGCAGGCGGTGCGGCACCATCACCCGGTTGCCGCTGCGCAAGAGCTTGCCGCCGATGACCACGTCCTGCGTCACCAGCCGCACCGACGCCGCCCAGCCGGCGACCCGCAGCGTCTCGTGCCAGATGGCGTCGATCTGCGGGCACTTAGCCGCGTCGGCAATGTAGCTCGCGTCCGCCAGCTCGTCGCCGCGGAACGCCGGCGCCATCTCCGCGCGGAAGGCCGCGAGGAAGCCGGGGTTGCGCATCAGGTGCGTCAGCATCCAGAAGGACGTCTTGCGCGCGTTGGTGTTGATCCTGTAGTCCCCACCGTAGGCTTTTATTAGCAGGCTGGCTAAAGTGGAGATAGACGGGGGACATAATAGGAATGAAAAGACTTACGCAAAGTATAGGTGGAAAACCATGACGGCTAGGTTCTCGTCGTCTACACCGAGATCTCTCATTTCATCCTCCATGGCGTTGATGATCCACGCAGCCTGGTCTCGTCTCTGGTCAGGGGGAAGCTGAAAATAGAACTTCAACGACGCCATCATTTGGTCACGGGGACCGATCATGTCATGGCAGAGGAAGGTCGGGTATTGGTACAGCATCTTCCAGATAACCTCGTCAAAGATGATGTAGGCTGACACGTAGTCGGGGTCGACCTTTTGTAGAACATCGCCAAAGTAGATATACTGCCCAAGCCGGACAAAGTAGTCGGATGTCCATTCATAAAGGGGTAACTGTATATGGTCCGGGCTCTGCGATGGCGAATACGTGCACTCCTTAGCGAGAACGTCGAAGGTCAGTTGGCGATTGATCCAATCTTGGGCCTTCTTTTGGAGAACGACCATGTTTTCGCCTGGGTAAAGCTGATGCATATGCATACGCTGAGCGAGGACGCCCAGGGATAGACCGTCGGGGTTCGGAAACCCGCGCTTCTCTGTCGGCAGAGGAGAATATACAGTCTTGATAGTGTGCTCATCGTTTCCGTTTATCCTCATCAGACTCTGGACAAACTCCTCAAAGGAAAGCGAGTCTGTGTTCTTGTATACCTCGGCAGATTGCTTCGCGTTAGTGATTACGTAGAAGGTACGGCGAAAAGCCGTTAAGGCGAAGGGCTCGTCGGTGCCAGAAAAGTGTTTCCTGTTTGCGAGCATAAGCTGACGGCCAAATTGACATTATCTCGGCGGTAACTCGCCTTGCTCGAGCAAGTAAGCCATTTGAGTCTCGAAAGAAGGCTATGCCGTGACCTATGCGTTTTCCATCAGGGTTCTATGACTAGACCAGGGTTTGTTTACTTTGATGAGATCACTCACCCAGTACTGGAGCAATGTTTGATCAGCGTCTGTGATCCAGCTGTGGTATAAATGGGATACTCACTCGGAATCAAGTAAGGCAACTCCTTGGGCTCATCGGGGTGGAGCTTGGGATATACGGTGAACCTCCAACACCGCCAGGTAGTCCAGGCAAGGACAATGAGCACCGATGTGAGTGATATGGTAGCATGTTCCTGTATCACCAGAAGCACTCGCTGCCTGAAGATCTCGATATAATTACTCAACTCGGTAGACATCTTGGTGCGTGGAAGAGTGCGGAGGATATGGTCAGAGAATAGTTGACAGTGAGTCAGAATTTCTAGACTATGGTTCTGAATTCTGAAATAAATAAGGGGTGTCTTTAAGTACCATCACAAAGCTCGGGGTGGTCGTATACTAGATGGAGAGGGAGTGACATTCTATGTTCAATACGTAGAATAACACGGCTAGAATAGCCGAGTTGCTACGATCTTGAGCCCACCACATCTCACAGTCCTACCACATGGTATTAATCGTTATGGGCTTACTAGGAAAGTGGCTTGGAGGTTTCCAGCTCTATAGACGTAGATATCATCTTACGGTTCTTACCTACCTGCATATAGGTGGTAGCCGCTGATAGCAACACACTTTTCTATTTGACGTTATAAGAAAAAGGGCACAGTATTGTATAATCGTTCTTCTATAATTAGAAGAGACTTGATGGTAACGCGGAGGCAAACTTTAAGACCTCGCCCGAGATTATGCAGGTGTTGGTATTGGCTCTTTTTTATTTACTCTTATATAACGATTGTGGTTGTTGCCGTTGATGTAGTAATCTATCCAAAGTACGCTTATATGCGTAAGATCCTTCCGGAAAGCAAATGATGACACCGAAGTCCCTAACCTGTCATTTTAAGAGATGTTAGAGATGTAATATTTCAACATTAGCTTGATGCCGTTCCATTCTTTTCTGGACTGTTAGGTGACCGAGTCTCTTTCTTTCTTTTCAGTTAGAATCTACCATAAGGATAATGAGTTTATCACAGGTGGACCTTTGCACCATTCCAGCTGGACCGTCGCCAGACGGACAGTACAACTTTGAAAACCCAACAAGCTTGACACCGGTAGTGATTTCCATCAGTGTGATTCTACTCGTAATCTCTACCACCCTCGCTGTTTTGCGCACATATATGAACCGAAGAAAGCTACACCCTGCTGACTGTATGTCTGCCTCTTAGCCGAAATTCAGATAGGGGCTGACCAACATTTACATACAGACTTCACGCTTGCCGCTTGCATTATTAATGCCGCGTTTACGGGTGATGTTCTGGCCCGTAAGGACCCAGTATCTGTAGTTCTTAATTTACTTTACGTTAACCCTTTGGCCGTCACAGAACATAAGTTTAACCGCCATCAATGGGATATACCCATATGCTGGTTTACTGGGACCTATTTTCGGATTGTCTACGTTCAATCATTGCTCTTTGCCCCTGTGTTCTTCACTTCGAAGGCTGCCATATTTTTGCTATACCTACAACTCTTCGGGGTCGAGAAGCGCATGAATGTTGCTGTGAAGATTGGCCTGTTATTCACACTTTTCTTATATCTTCCGAACATTCCTCTCTCGTCTATCTTCGTTGCCCCTCCCCGTGGCCAGCCATGGGAGTCGATGTTGACGTCCGACGCGCCCACAAAGATGACTATATGGGGCATCGTGCAGAGTTCTGTTACTATTCTGCTGGATTTATACATCTTCTTGCTACCCATTTCTGTCATAGTAAAGCTTCAAATGCCACTGGGAAAACGATTACAGCTGCTCGGCGTGTTTACCACAGCTCTCATGTAGGTTAAATTGCCACACAAACTTCACCGATCTTTAAGAGAAAGCTCACATCCAATTTATCAAGGGGAATTGCCGCAAGTGCCCTGTCTCTTGCCTACCGTATTCAGCTTCTCCACACAACTGATTCGCTATGGCCTCAAACCATAACAACCCTTTGCGCGTATGTTTCTCCCAAGAACCCCTACCATTCTTGCTTGTGCTCTTGTGTTCATAGGGCTAACGGCCCCCTTTCTGCTTCAAAGACTAGTCGAAACGAACGTGGCTATCATCGTCGGATGCATGCCGGCGTTTGCTCAGCTGTGGAAGTTGCACATTAGCAAATCTGCATTCTTCCTGTCATTGCGGTCACAACTCCTAAACTTTACTGGCGGCAGCAGTAACAGCACGCCGGGGGATGGATTCGAGGAGGACAGGCCGAAAATAGTTACCTTTGGCTCGGCTGAAACACCTCGAAGGCGTGATTATTACGAATTAACAGATACTGCTATCCTAAGGTCACAGGTCACGGTTCTAGATGACAGTCCAGACCATGCAGCATCACCAACAAACGGTATTGTCCGTTCCGTGGCCATTTCTCAGCATTTTGAGCCTGATAGCACTGAGCATCTTGCAAAATGAGAGAGCCGTTTTCAGATTAGCATGATCATGGGGGATTAATAGTGTGGTTCATAGCTAGGTGCCTTTTTGAATATTATTATAATGGGAAGATGTTATGATAGATACCTAGGACGACTCCTAGGTAATTATCATTTGAAATCAACTGTGCCAGAGTACCTACTTACACATCGTTACCGTATCATCTAAGCTAATAGATAAGATCCTTAATGTGATTTGTAGAAAGAAGTGTTGGACCATTAGGAGGTAGCATTAGAAAGAGGTGGTGCATAGATGTGGCGTTGGAGACTTTGGTGGAAGTCTATCAGGTTGCTGGTAGGGTACGTACGCTTTTGTATCTGGGTAGCTAACCTAATACGTACTAGTACGTAGTGGCCCGCAGAATCTAGGGTGACTTGAGCTGTTGCGGGGATATCAGGTGACCAATGAGATTAAAGTATGGGAACTCTTCCAGTGTTTGAAATTGAACTTTTACACTTAGAAAAAACAACATCCATTCGCTTTTTATCGCAATCGATCACACTGAGCGACAGCTAGAACGCACTCCATTGAAATTTTCAAATCCACGTTTACACAGTTATGCAAAGCCGTTGTCATTTTTGTCTAATTAATTTAGAACCTACATATGAAGGATTCGATGGACATCCACAAGCAAGTTTTACATTTCACATCTTACCAACGACTGGCTACTACTATCCACGCAGCAGTCAGCGAAGCTTTGCGTTCGTGGCTGGTGTTACACACACGCTAATGATGCGAATGTGATAGAGGCAGAGATGTCCAAGGTAGGAGCGGGATTTGATGTTTCCAAGGTTACAGGCGGCGCCGTCTTTGCCGACAAGGTGGAGCGAGAACGTGGAAACCGCGAGGCCATAAGGCAGAAGTAGACTTTCAGCTCTCATGCCCGTCGTAACCTAGTTGGTAACACAGTCCTGGGTCCTTCCAAATTAATGAATGTACTAATACTTGAATGAATAGGAGATGTAGGTCATACCTTTATTCGTATTGTTTGCACACCAGCATAACGCCGGTAACGCCCGGATATTGATTACCAACATATTTCACTTGGATTATGGTATCCAGTGATAAATAATTGCTCGCATTTTTCTATGTTCTAGAATATCCCATAACATTTAATCTTGGTTTTATGCTAGACGAAAAGGCCATGATTGGTAGTATTACTTAGGTAATCACCCCTTACCCCTTTGCTCGCCCCTAAACCCAGCGTTGATCACCAAAGCCCATCATATCATAGCCTCAAAAATGGTTTCTAGTACTAGTATCAGTCACGTATGTGTAAGAGCCTTTCACCTTGTAACTTACCCCTCCTAAGATAGTATCAAGTCTGACCTCTCTATAGTGCGAGGCATTGATTGCCCTATTAGGCAAAGAAAAGGTATCGCTTCCAGGAAGCACAGCTTACAATGCATCTCTATTGTCATATTTCTCTTTACAATCAATCGCTGTCCATCCTCTATGTATTGTCTCGCCACAGTCGGCCAGTGATGTCTCGGCCGTGATTGGCTCTCTGACAAGTGCCAACGCCCCCAATGGCTCGTGCGAGTTTGCTATTCGGTCTGGTGGCCACATGTGGTTTCCCGGAGCATCAAACGCGCCGAACGGGGTGACGATCGACCTGCGAGGCCTCAACTCGATCGATCTAAACGCGGATAACTCAACCGTATCCGCCGGCGCGGGTGCAACGTGGGATGCCGTCTATGGCAATCTAGACCCGTTGGGGCTCAGCGTTGCCGGAGGTCGGATCGCCGGCGTTGGCGTCGGGGGGCTGACCTTGGGAGGTGGCATTTCCTATTTTGGGCCTCGCTATGGCTGGACTTGCAACACAGCATCTGCTTTTGAGATCGTCTTAGCGGATGGCTCCATCGTGGAAGCTACCGAGAAACAGAACTCGGATCTCTTTCATGGACTTTGCGGGGGATCAAACAACTTCGGCGTCGTCACCCGTATTGACCTCAAGACCTTTAATCAGGGGCCTATTTGGTACGGCTCTACCTACAATCCCCTGTCGACCATTGACGACCAGGTCAGGATTTATGCCAAGATTGTAGCAGCTGAAAATTACGATGAGAACGCCTCATTTATTACCGGGTTTGGCTTCTCGAAGTCCCAAGGTTTGACAGTCATTACCAATGAGCTTGCTTACACAAAGCCCGTGGAGGGTCCACCATCGTATTACGAGGAACTTTTGAGTCTACCATCCATCTATAATTCATCGTCTACTGTCAGTGCACAGACGCTGGCACAGAATGGGGCATCGTTCCTGCCTCCAGGTGCGAATAGGTGAGTAGTATCCTCTCCTGTACGATATGGCAATAGCTGAATGCAAGGAGATACCTATTTGCGACAGTGACCTTCCGGCCTACGGAGGCAATGCTGCACGCCGCATTCGATGCCTGGAACGCCAGCCTTGCGGGGGTACAGGACATCAATGGACTAACGTGGTCCCTTTCGCTAGAGGCGCTGCCGCCAGCCCTCTACCGGCGCGGCGCGGCAGCTAACGCCATGGGGCTAGGTGACCGCACCGGCACGCGCGTCGTGTGCCTGCTGTCGCACATCTGGGCGGACGAGGCTGACAACGAGCGGGTCTACGCCGCGACCGCCGCTCTGGTCTCTACCCTCCAAGACGCCGCCCGTTCCCTCGACGCCTATGACCCGTTCATCTACCTCAACTACGCCGCTCCCTGGCAGGAGCCCATCGCGAGCTACGGCGACGAAAGCGTGCAGAAACTACGCGAGCTCCGAGCTAGGGTAGATCCCAAGGGCGTGTTCACGCATCTCGTTCCCGGTGGATTCAAGATCCCACCGGATGATACACAGAAATGAGTTCCATCTACCCGTCACTTAGGATAGTTATGTGCTTATATAACTCCAAATTATATTGATCACCATTAAAGTCTTGAGCATTGCTTTTCTTATTTCGAGAGTGAAATCTTGATATCTAAGCTTTTGTATTATTATACTGTTGCAGCCAAATGTTTCGCATATCCACTGTCAAGTCCTAGGAAAATTTTGGCTGCAATAGTAGATTTTGAGTCGTTTTGTTCGTATCGACGCAAAAGGGGGGAGGGCAACGCCCCTTTCTAAAGCGGGGAAACTCGGATTTAAGTGGAGAAACCCGATAGGGCTGTAGGTGGCTGGGTGGGGTCAGTCAGGATCCACTTTAGCGTTACTTTGCCGGGCTGCCGGGGCATGAGGAATCTTGGAAAGTTGAAGCGATTCCTTTCAGTTACATAAGCCATGTAACGCCAAATAGGGGTACGTAATTGATGTTGTACAAACTAGGAGGTTTAAAAATGACGGTCTCCAACTGTTGGAAAGCACTTCTTATTTACCCAACATACATACACGTCTGTAATGCAACCTTACATATCAGTTTTAATAGATGTCTAATAGAAAGAGTTAACGGATCCCCCCTTCATCGCAAATTACTTCTGCTTCAATATGGAACACTGTCCATGTTGTGGAACTGTATCATTCAGATTCATTCTTCATATTGCAGCCCTGAAGGCTGGGACACTTGATTATTGCATTAGCAAATCCTACCTACATTTGTCACCTTCTAATCGTATATAGGACCTAGGACCTAGGTACCTGATAGCTAGGCACAAGATCCGCCCCCAGGGAAGAGGCACCAGACCGGGAAAGCCCATGAAATGTTCTCATGCTCTATTAATCTTATTCTCAACTTTTCGTCAACTATCTTTAGGGCCTGCTGGCATTTCAGCTAAACGCTACGATGACAGCCCCTAAGGGCACAATCCTCGTGACAGGAGCAAATGGCGGTCTTGGTACTGCAATCGTTAAGACCATTGTTACAAGACCCGATCTAGCAGCCTATAACGGAGTCTACACGGTGCGAGATGTAGCCACGGCGACCTCGCTCCAGTCGACTCTGAAAACTGCGAAATCCCATCCTCATGACATATTGTCACTAGACCTGTCAAAGCAGTCGAGTGTGCGCGAGGCCGCCGCAGCCATCAACGCTAAGGTCTCCAACAGAGAGATCCCCCGAATCAGAGCCTTGATCCTCAACGCAGGCTACAGGGAACCACCAGGTCAGACGCGGATCGAAGACGGATTAGATATCACCTTCACGAGCAATTACCTAGGGCATTGGCTACTGGTTTTATTATTGCTACAGAGCATGGACCGGGAATTGGGAAGGGTAGTCATAGTTGGCGGTTGGGTCCATGAGTAAGCGGCACCGGCTGTGCGCCAGTGTTCCCGAAGGGGCAGTAGACTAACCTTTTACTTGAAATAGTCCTCTCGACGAGGCTAACAAGTCTAGCGGCGCATACAAGGGCGAGGAGTGGAAGAAAATGTTTGCCGACGCCAGCAGCGGTGCGGTCGATTCGGTTGCCACAGCCACATGGAGTCCAAGCCCGGACGATCCCTCCAAAGATCGGATCGGGGTCAGCGGAATCCGGCGCTATGGGGCTGCCAAACTGTGCAGCATCATGATGATGTGAATTCCTTGTCTATCCTTCTCAAGGGGATATAATAGGAGGCGTTAGCTAACGGACACACAGCTTCGAACTCCAACGCCGGCTCGACTCAGACCCGGAGCTGAGCGGCATCTCGGTCCTCGGGGTCGATCCAGGCATGATGCCGACCCACATCACAACAATGGGTCTTGGCTGGCTCATTCGGACCATTCTTTCCGTCGTAATGCAGGTTTCGAATTGGTTATCGCCTAACGGGATGATGCGTCTGCCACATAAGTCAGCCGGTGATGTTCTCGCAGCAGCCCTGGAGACCAATCCACCTTTAAGCGAGCGGCCGAAAGGATTATACTTCAACGGCTCCGAGCCCAAAGAAGTGGGCATCGAGGCAAAGGATGCGGAGAAGAGGGCGGCTGTGTGGAAGGCGAGTTTGAAATACACGGCGCTGAAGAAGGAAGAAACTTGCCTAGCTGACTGGGCATGATGATGTTGTTGGCGCTTGTGAGACTTCAGTAAGATAATATGAAAACTATCAAGTAGCTTGCTTGAAACTTACCTAGGTACTCTCTTAATAGATGATTTCCCTAATGATTTAAATGTCATATACATTATATTTGAAATCTCCTCGGCAAGGACGTTACATACGAGTTATGACCCTCCTTGAGCAATACATCGTAGATAACCCACCCGTCTTCCTTTGACGAGGAGTTGGACGTAAAATATAGCGTACTCAACTCGATTCCTCAAAGGCTTGGGCGTGAGCTCGAGTATGAGAGCACAATATGACTCCAGCTGGAATTTCATGCTCCAAGATGGTCGTGCTAGTGCATAGCTGCAAACAGCTCTAGATTTCCGATCCCCATCTCCATGTCCCAAACATGGGGGCTATATGCATAAGACTTGGGAGCGATGTATTACTTCGCTATATGTATTACATATAAGCATGCATATTCCGAAGTCCAAATCCTTCCAACAACTTTAGTTGTATAGTAGTACACCTCTGATAAGCCGAACACGCCCCCTTACAATGCCCCGGCTGCATAAGAAGTCATAGCTGAGCCGAGATCCTCGCATCCATTGCAACATACCAGCTGAACCAAACTAGAAGCTACTGAAACGTCCACCAGGCCCGCATGCTCCTGGAGTGTTCTCACCTGTCTCTAACTTTCTTCCATCCAGGTTCAATCACTCATCAAACTGTACCCCTTCTTGCCTGTCAGCACCCTCATTTCCCCACCATGATTATTTCGCTACTATTAGGCTGGATACTGGTCTACTTCATATGGAGTCTGTTTCGTTTAGAGGTGAACATCCGTAAAGCTCGCGCTTTCGGGGTTCCTATCGTGCGCATTCCGTTCGACTTAAACAACTACGTGTGGGTCATCGGCCAGCCATTGGTATGGAAAATCCTATCCTACGTGCCAGTCCCTTGGAGCTCTTACCCCGACTTCGTTCGCTTCTCTCACCGGAACTGGCATTTTCTTGAGAAAAGTAGTCCGAGCTCACGCTTCGGACCCGTCTGGGCTCTCGTTTCGCCTGGGGGTGTCCATCTGCATATTTCCGATGCGGACGCCATCCAAGACATCTGCTCACGATGGCGGGACTTTCCTCGTCCGGTCCAAATGTACCGCAAGTGTGCTCCCTGATTGTCTACCGTCGGCCTTTCTAACCCCTGACCAGAGATGCTAGCCGTTTACGGGCCTTCCGTCTTCACCGTGCAACAGAACGACTGGCCTCGGCATCGAAAAGCCGTTTCAGCCCCTTTTAATGAAGCCATCATGAAATTTGTATGGGACGAGTCACTCCGTCAAATCCAGTGCGTATATCCCCGTCTCGGTTGGTTTGAGCTCACAAGCTACTCGTCGGGACTGACTCGGACAGGGCGATGGCGCGCTATTGGATCTCCAGATCCGATGCTGGGATCCAAGGCATGCCGGAAGATATGCGAACGGCCACCCTGAACGTGCTCGCAGCAACAGCATTCCGGGAATCATACGACTTCAGAGGCTCTGCGAGTCTAGAAGATAAAAAGGAAAGCTCCGAAAGCGACCGGGATGCCTTCTTCATCGTGCACAAATATGCCCTCTATTTGATGCTGGTCCCCTACCGTCTTATTACTGGACCCCTGGTGCCGAAGAGTCTAGCTAACATAGGACGAGCAGCCGCGTCACTGAAGAGCTTCATGGTGAAGATGGTCACGGACGAGGCAGAAGCACTCGACCGAGGTGAAGCAGGATCTGGCGGCCTGATAACCCACCTTGTATCCGCCCTGGAACGAAAGACAGCCCAGGAAACGGGGACCAGGGAGGACGGCAAGAAAACCATAAAAGGGGGTCTTTCCATGGACGAAGTCCTAGGCAACATCTTCGTGATCAACTTTGCCGGCCAAGACACCACCGCCATCACGCTCGCCTTCGCCACCATGCTTCTAGCCGCGCACCCAGAGGCCCAGGAGTGGCTCCGCGAGGAGATCGCCGCCGCAACCCGGGGAGCCCCCGTCGAGCGCTGGGACTACGCCCTGTTCTCGCGGCTGAAGCGCTGCCGCGCCGTGTTCCTCGAGACCCTGCGGCTCTACCCCCCCATCACCGGGCTGCCCAAGATCGCATCGGAGACGGCGCGGACGCTCCGAGTCGGCGGCCGCGTGCTCGACATCTCGCCGGGCACCGAGATTTACCCCATGGTCCTAGGCGTCCACACGGACGCGAGGTACTGGGACGAGCCCCTCGCCTGGCGGCCGTCGCGCTGGATCGCCCGCGTTTCCGCCGAGGAGGAACTGTTCGTCCCCAGGAAGGGCTCCTTCTGCCCGTGGTCGGAGGGCCCGCAGGGCTGCGCCGGGAAGAAGTTCTCCCAGGTCGAGGGCGCCGCCGTGATCGCCTGCCTGTTTGGTGCTTACCGCGTGCGCCCGAAGACCGAGGCGGGTGAGACCGCGGAGCAGGCTAGGAGACGGGCGAGGGACTGTGTCGACGATGTCAATTACCAGCTTATGCTGAAGATGAACCACCCTGATCGAGTTAGGCTGGAGTGCGTGAGGGTGTAGAGTTAGTTTGGGGGGGGGGGGGGGGGGGGGGGAAAAAAAAAGCGGTTTGGATTTTTAAAAAGTAATTTAAAAATTAAACGAAAAAGCCCGGAACAAAGGAACGTGGTGGAGAATTTTAAACCAAAAATA